>CABFOV010003682.1:7081-62383 GCA_902141375.1 Timema poppense
CGTATGCCTTGGTTCATACGTTCTCAATAGAACATCTTTCTTACTTTCGTGACCACTAAGTGTCCTCCCAGGGGACATTCATGGTAGTAGTACCTTATTACAACGTCTGTACATATCTTCAGGACACCAACTTTTCAACCTATTTTCTCTGATGCTCTAGTCAAAATAAGTTATCCCTGCATTTTAAATTTAGCCACTGGCTTTCCCTCAGAAACATCCTTACAATTGTTTCCCAGAATTGGTTCATTCTTCTGTGCTAACCTATTAGGATGTACAGTTAGTTCTTCAGCATTTGTCTTCATATCCCTAGTGGAACTGGGTCTCTTGTTTCGTCTCTACCTGTCTCACTCCCATCTTCTTCAAACATCTGAAACAGGCCATCTGCAGCGCAGTTATTCTTTCCCGGGATGTGGACTATTTCGAAACATAACTATGCAACCCTGCTATTCACCTACCTATCTTCCCTGTTTGCCCAGGGTGATTCAGTAGCCAGGGAAGTGTTTGGTTGTCGCAATGAAGGTTAAACTGGTTATGCTCCAGATACGCCCGGAATTTTTCATTACCGAACACCACGGCCAGAGCTTCCAGTTCGTACGTAGACTAATTCTTCTCGTGACTGTGGAGTATCCTACTCGCATAAGCCACAGGCGGCATACAACCTACTTATACTTGGGCTAACACTGCTCCCAGCTTAGATGATGAGGCGTCCGTTTGTGGCACGAATTTCTTTTTGAAATTCGCCATCTTCAGTACCGGTGGAGTGACAAGGTCCTCTTGGAGACTAAGTAAGGCTTCCTTGTTGGTTTCTGACCATCTTAGAGGGTTTATCGTTTTCTTGAGGCTTTTGACGAGAGTTTGGTGATAAACCGTCGATAAAATCCTACCATTCCTAGGAACTGAGATAATTTGCGCCCCGTTTTAGTGTAAGGGGAATTCTCGTATTGCCTTGATCCTCTACGGTTCGGATGATATACTATGCCCAATAAAATCAATTTATGACACCCAGAATAGAATTTAATCGGGATTCACCATTAACCTTGAACTTCGGTGCCTGGTGAGTACTTTCCTCACGCGTGCCAAGTGCTTATTCATGTTTTTAGAGTACAACACAAGGTCATCGAAATAGTTGAAAAGAAAAACGGGTTGTACAAAAATGATGTTCAAGAGTCGCGTGAATATTTGTGCCCCGGTGGCTAGCCAAAACGATAAGACGTTGAACTCGTACAACCTAACCTGTGAAATGAAGGCAGTCAACTGTCTGGTCTCTTCGGACAGTGGTATCTGGTAATATGCCTTGTTAAGGTCGATAATTGTGTACACCGCAGCTCCACCTAAGATTGCAATGCCATCTCTATGGTGGGCATTGGCGTCGATTTATATTTGACCTTCTGGTTCAATTTTCTATACTATATAACCAACCATCTCTCTTTGTTTTCTTTAGAAATCAGAAAGAAAGGATAATCGTAGGGACTGCTGGAATGTCGTATTATATCCTTCTGTTCAAAAGATTGTATGTGGTCTATTAATATCTGAAATTTAGGAGATACTTATTAATAAGGTTTGGATCTCACCGGGGTCAAATCGTCCAGTTCAATCGAGTGTGTCACTACGTCAGTACGCCTGACATTGTTTGTCACTACGTCCGGAAATTTTTCTATCATACTCACCAAGTCTGCCCTCGTTGAGTAATTTAACATACTGACCGGCCTCTCTTCTGAACTACCTATTGTCTCCAATGGTACCACAAATCCTGTTGTAAACGGGAATGCCACCTCCTCCTTTTGAAACTCTATATTCAGTCCCAAATTCGCTATAAACCTCTTCACTAAGATAAATTCTGATAGTAATAAAGTAGATATATAAAAACCTAGACAGGCCACATAAATGGCCCTATATTTAGTGATCCTTTGGCCTTTCCTTAGAACTTTAAGGGCTGTCTATTACCTAGTATACATGTTAACACACACTTTTCTATCCTTCGTACTACTCTGTTCTTTAGAAGTTTGCGGTAGAAATCTCCAGAAAGCACACTATCTCCCGCCCCTGTATCTAAGAGAGCGACAGTAGATGTATTTCCCATACTGATTCTCACCACTCATAATAGACTATTTACCTTCCTTCCTCATTGACACTTTGCTTCTTTTGGTTCCTCGAACGCAAATTAATGTGTGACATTCGGTCCACCCTTGTCATTTTTTCTACCCCTTGGATGAGGACACTCTCTTATCAGGTGATTAGTAGATCCGAACTGGTAATATTTTCTAGGAGAACAAGGTGGTTCTCTTACTTGCTTAGTTTGTAGTATTTTGCATCAACCTATTCCCGGGTGAAAGTCCCTGCTGTGGGTGCTGTTTAAATCCTCCCGGTAATGTTCTTTGTCTATCTGACCTAATCATCCAGTATTTGTTTGGCAGGAAAGGTCAGTTCATACTTATTTGTTTTGGGAGTTTCACCTTTTATTGGGAAATCTCTTTCTGAGCGAGTTAAAAGCACGTTACCACCTCATACAATTCATTAATGGAGTTAATCTGCGACCGTTCAATGTTTATTTGATTTCTGGTACTAGGTTTTTGTAAATTCTGGCCACCCACCGAGGTAATGAGAACTCACCGTGGCGTTGTATTAGGGGGTGAATGTCCACTTTACACTCGGCTACACATTCTCTTGTCCATGCTGTCGGCCTCTGATATCGTCTTCTAATATTACCCGGTAATTTGAAGGAAAAACTTTCAATATAAAAACCCCTATGAAATCATCTTAGGTTTTCCAGGTGCTGATGTTTTTTCGGACCTAACTCAGTCCTCTCCCTGAGAATAGTTCTGGCAAGGCTTTCAATCCTTCTTTGTCAGTGAGCTGGTAAATTTATTTGAGTTCAGTTAACCTTTCGATAAAGTCGATCTGTTGTATCTGATTCGTAAACTTGCCTTTCTAATCACATACTAGATTGACAACGAAAAAAGCCGAACTCTCCCCTCGGTGAGTATCCCTTGGGTTAAACTCCCCAACACTGCCTCGTCACGACGGGTTTGGTCAAACTGTTCCACTTCTGAATGAGTTCCACTTAGGGACTGTTATTGTACTAGTTCCACGACTGTTGGCCACAGCCTCACCTTTCCTCGTTTCCATCGTTCCAGGTGATGACGTGCCTGGCTGTCCCGAAGTAATTTGTACGTCAAATTCCCTTATGTTTGAACCCTTTATTAAGGCTAGGATACGTGTATGTAATTGAAAGCTTAATTCCAGGTGTTGTTTATTTTTTTCCTACAATTATGGGTCGTCCAGTCGGGCACGCTCCGCTCTGTCGAGAATGTCTCAATTCTTAGTTAACTATATCTTCCCTTAAAAATAGCTAGGCTTCGGATTACCCTTAGTTTCTTCTCTTATGTTTTCAATCTTAATTGACAGATGAAGACCCTCTGTTGCAAATCCAGGAACCAGTTCCATATTGATCAATACAACACCTTCATTGTCCTCTTGATCTATCAAATCCGACAAATGACCTCACTTCTCCACCACTGAATTGGCCGGGGTCACTTCCCTTATCGAAATCTCGTAGAACAATTCGTCCTTTACCAGCCGAGTTTGGTCCATCTCACCGGGATCTACGCGTCAACCAGGAATAAACATATTCCCACCATGTTGTTAACAAAAACTCAACTACTCTTGGTTTAGAAATAAATGTCCTGTAAACTATCAATGCTCCTTGACTGTGACAAGAGACTCCCACGTGACATACAATGTAAACAATTTCTAAACCAGACCTTTGTTGATGGCAGAAACTCGCCATCACCTTAATATCATCCAATATTTGTAAATATATTTAACACTATGAAGAAATAGCAATACTGACATAACATAAAAGACTGAAAAACTAATTTTGATTTACAACCCCAACTAGAAAAGTTAATGTCCATGTAAAATTATAAAGTCCCCCATGAACCTTTTATTAGCATTGGATTTCACAATTCCCAAATACTATATTCTAAGTTTGAAGAAAAACATATTCAAAACTTATTAGCAACTGTTTAAAATGGGACCAATATTTGTTCTTAGGTGAAAATTAGAAGAAAATAATTCTGTCCCACTACCAATGTATCCCAACATCGTATGATATGTAATTGTTACTTCTTAAGACCACGAGACTTTGTATATGTAAAGGAGTAAATCTATTTTTTGTGTCAACAAAATAGATTTAGTTAAAGCAAGGTTTCAAAATATTATCCTAAACAATAAAGAATTGTTTGCGTTTGGTTAACATTTGGATTAATCATACAATCTCCAACAAATTTCATATTCTGAAAATTGAAAAATGACACCTGGACACGGGAATCGAACCCGGGACCTTCGGCTTAGTACTTCCATGCTCTTACCACTGAGCTATCCAGGATTCGTCCCGTGCCCATGGTCATTCTTCACTCACATGTTTATAAGCTGACGACATCTGCACGTCCATCTTAGACTCTGCCTTAAACTATGAGTGAAGAATGACCATGGGCACGGGACGAATCCTGGATAGCTCAGTGGTAAGAGCAGTGGCGTACTAAGCCGAAGGTCCCGGGTTCGATTCCCGTGTCCAGGTGTCATTTTTCAATTTTCAGAATATGATATCTATGAGGGAATATCCCCACTAAAATGCATTAACAATAGTTTCGGCTATTTGTTTCATCCAACAAATTTGTTTGCGTTGGTTTTATAAATGTTCCCTTTTAACATGTTCACTTGACAGTCGTCAACCCGTTCACCTCTCTCCTAGTTGGCTTGTAAACATTATGTCGACCTGTTCTATGACAACACACTATATATGTTCAAAAAAACATTGACCTTGTTCAAATCGATATTACACCTGTGGATCACTACTATAGCTATATGTATACATATATATTTTTAAAGGCGTTGAAATTAGTTTGATGAAAGATTTTTATCCCAATTTCAAAGTGGTTTTACGACACAATATAAAAGTCATCCATGGTCACAGTAATAATCGTCACGATCCCGGTCCGAAGGGTTGAAACCCAATAGTAATCTACTATGATAATGAATATGTTCTCCCAAATCATGTTTCTTTGTGAGTTGTCAAGGTGCTCCGAGACTCTCACGCTATGTGACAACATGGTGACCATTACCACACTCCAGCCCATTCTTGATAGCCCCGGACAACTGCTGCTGTCGCTCTTGGTTGTTCCCCAGTGTGGTCGGTCTGGACGTCATTACACCCGGTTGTTGGATAACTTCTTGTCAACTATTGGACTGTTGGATGTCAGCTAAGGTTTCCTCCGCAAGCTATTATATTACCTCACTTGCGAATTTAATTTAATTTTTGAAAATTTTCAATGCCATTTGGTCACTAACCATGCTCTGCTACCATATTTGTACCCTTTTGTTAACACTAGGTACATTTCCTCGACCCAACTTGGTACTGATATGTCACAACACGGTCACGTGACCTCATTAACCGAGAAAATTACGCTAATTTAGCTTTGATACTTGATGACTACCCCTGTTATTTATTCACAGAACTATACTAATCTTCTTGTAAAGAAAACACGTTGAGGATAAGTTCAACATAATTATATTAATGAGTATATTGATTAACTTTGATGGCCCACAATAATGTAGGGCAAATGAAACAGAACACACTTAACACTCTAATTAATCCATTGGCCTACTAGGCATTCAAGAAACATTTTCCGTCTGACACTGCTCTACCTCGTAAGACGCACGGGCCAGCCCTGACCTGTTCAACATTCCGTACATTACTGACCTATTCTTATGCACTTCACCTCTGACCTCAGTGGGCGTAAAGTGCCATCCATGGGCACACATTTCAAATAGTCCACAAGGTGTGACAGATGGTACAAGCCCGAAAACAGCGAATGGACGAATTTTTTGCTCAACCCTAATATTGGATGTTTTAAAATGACCAAAACACAAAGATATATTCAATCAAGAGGTACCTGGGACCAATAAGTTATTTTCCTTTAGCCTTAATCCTAACAGTTCTGAAGAATCTTTAGGAAGACCCAAGTCTATGACTAAATCGTTCAATTCAATCTGTGAAAAAAGTTTGGGCTCGCTGCTCTCTAAAACATCTTAAAATCCTTCATCAAAATCATAGGCTTCCTTATCAGAGTCATCGGTAATCTCCTCTAATTTATCTAGAGATGTAGGCATGGGTATTCCTCGGCCATGAGGTACAGGACGCATAGCCGACGGAAGGTTTGGATATAAAATGTATTTCTTTTATTTATTAAATGGGACCCTTTAACGTTACACGAACAAAAGTAGCAGTAATCATTGTGATTTTGGGGCTCCCTCAAGATTGTTTCTTACCTTTTGAGCACTGTCTGAGTTCTTCTACACATATAGAGCACACCTTATGTGGGGCCCACGACTTATCCTGGTCACAAAGTTTCACACCGAAATATGCACGGTACACTTTTTCAACAAAATCTGAAATGTTTCTTTGTTGTTTCTTTACTACAAAGTCCCCACAAATGTAACAAAAACTGTTAGCTGAATTAATGCAACCCCTTGAAACCATTTAGCACACTTAAAATCAGATTAAACCACAAATAAAATTCAACAGCTGATGAGCAGTGATTTTACACTGTATGTGAGAACCTTGTCTCTCAAAGATTTAGTTGAAACTGAGCAAACATTCAAAGAAATGAAATGAAAGAATGTGGGGAGGGGAAAACAAAAAGGAAGTGAATCATCACTTTTATCTCTTAGTCTTAGTATGAAGAGAGGAAATCCAAATGAAGTGAATCATCAATTTATCTTAATCACAGTCTTAAGAAACTCAGTAAACATGTTTCTAAAATTCTCTTTATTACTCAATTTTTTTTTTTAAGATATGAAATTTTTTGCTTAGAAGCTTAATACACAATAAGGGTTGGATATTAAAATCTAAAATTTGAGTTTGTCAAAAAACTATTACGTGATGGAATTTTAACTATTTTTACTGAAATCAGCACCCAAAAATCTATAAGAATCAGTGTTTAGATGCACAAAATTTTCATTGCAGATCTGTGTTATCTGTGTACTCTTTATATTCTGTATCAATTTCTTGTTTATTACACGAGCAGCTGCAGATGTCAGTGCATGGGAGGTTGATGTTCGAGCACGTGCATAATCCTGGTTGACATGATACCTCCTGTAATTCCTCAGGAGCGGGTTGACTTCCAATTCACTTAATGGCAATCATAGGCACTGATTTATAAAGCACATTGTGAGTGCTCTATGAAAATGGGTGTAGATGTGGCATGACATTTGCAAATTTTCAAGAACCATATTTTTTTTAAATGCCAAAATTAAGGTGTATATTTAGTCTCAATTTATGTTTAGTAAAATAAAATATAAATAAATTAAATAAAAGAAAGCAATAATGCACGGCACAAAAATGACACATACAGTATGAGTATTGCCACTAACCAAACTATAGTGGAAACATGTTGACAAAATATGTCAGGCTGTTGGTTCACGAGTGGCAAGTGCTACCAACATAATCACGCTTGCTTGCATAAGAGATGGCAGCACATGCCATATGCTACGCTAGAAAACAATGTTCACAATGCAACCCTATATCCAAGATTGAACTAGTGCCATAATATTAAGGTTTTAAAAAGGCTGAAATATTGGAGGTGCTGATCACCCCTGAAAATATTTTTGGGAGTGTATAATATGCAAAGAACCTCCGCAAGCAGCACCTATTATGGCAATTTAGCCATTGTCCTCATACCATCCATGTTCGTATGGTGTTGGAGTCATCTGAAAGCATTTTAAATATCTCCATATATAATTTTGGTAGTTGGTTCTACTTACATGGAGACGTAATGTTGAATGACAAGCAGGTTAGGAGCTATGGCAGAATTTTGCCTCCTTTACAGCGGTACAAATCATACTTTAATTTATTTACGTTATACGTTTTTTCCCCATCTTACATTTAGCACACAAACTTCTCCAGGCTGACATTTATGTACTCACTCACAGTCATTTCTTCTCCGAGGGCTTTTAACGAGTTAATGTAATGTGTTGCAGTGCTCATTAGTTGGAATGGCGTCCTCTTTCCTTTGCCCTAAAATACTGAAACACTGCCACAGCTTATGAATCTATGAAATCCCATAAGAGCTTTTATGAAGTAATCAGTGTTGCAGCTATCTGATAGTTTAGGGTTGTGCTTGCCAACAACACTTTGAAGGGAGACAATCTGAACTTTTTCTTGCTTACCCATTTTCACATAAACTTGGCATTTAATTTTTTGAATGAAACCTAGCAGAGTGATTAGGATCTTGGTGTGATCAGCATGAACAACAACTGTAGAGATGTTGCTTTCTCCAACATGTGCAGCATGTAAGGCTAGCCTTGTGTCAGCCTCTTCGTGGTCACAAGCAAGTTCAGCAGTTTTGTCGCTCCAACAGATGTTACTTTCCAGAACTTGTCTTCATTATCAATGAACATAACTCTACTCTGCAGTTTGTTTTGATAAATGGGTGTGCTCCACAAATCAATTAGAAACTTAATGAGTTTAAGCTTGTTTGAACTCTCTGTAAGGAACTGTAGCCAAAACTTTTCTTTGATGCTTTCTTTGATATTTACATAAAAATGCAGTTGTATTATTATCTTGCCGGTGAGCCCCCTTAGAAGTGCTCAATCTAGTTAGTTTTTTACAAATCCAAAACTCTATCGATTCTGTTTCCTGGGCTCTGGAGCAGCTTTGGGAAGATTGTCTCACCAATCGAAACTGTAAAATGTTCTGTGAATCTCAGTAATTATTACACATAATCATTATTAAATTCCACTTATTACTCTTGGCAATTCAGTTTGGTGGAATTTAAGCATATGAGCTTTGTGTGATGCATTTAATACCCGGAGTAGCGGGATATTATTCAGGTTTGACCCTCGTTAGGGCTTTTATCGTTGGTTCAGCCTTAAAAATGAAATATACCTTTCTTGTAGGAAATTTATAGCTAAACAAATTTTGTATGAATATATATTTTTTAATTTATGCTTGGTAAGGGAAAAAATAAAAAAGTGCGTTTTTCAACGTTTTTTTTAGCAAAAAAGATGGAAAAGCTACCAATTTCGATTTCTGGGTTGTCAAATTAGTAATCTACACACACAAAAAAAATGAATAAAATGTTTCCTCACACGTCTCTACCACAGAAATAATAATATTTTTTTTGCCTAGTTGATATACTTGGTCACTACTTCAGACAATTCAAATATCACTATTAAAAACACAACTACAAACATTGTCACCTTAAAAATCATTAAAGAATACAAACCATAATTATTAACATTTTTATAGCTATATTTTTTACTTGAAATATATTTATGAAAATTCCATGCTTATTCAAACAAAAATATGAAAGTAAATGGATTGATTTTGTTCAATGCTGGGATATAAGTATGAATAGTATGACTAAATGGAACAGGAATATTACCTATCAAACACACAAACAATGTAAACCATTCTATTGTGTCCAATAAATGAATGTAAATTTGTCCCTTGAGTGGAGGTGACTTGATTAATGTCAGCTCTTTACACACCATGTGTTCAACTGTTTATCTAGTATTCATTTGTTTGTTATTGAATCAGGGATACCAACACTTCGGCTCTTCGTTTGAGTCAACATCGGTACAGAAAAGTGGATTATAGTTTATTTGACAGATTTGCACAAGGAATGGCCGAACTTCATTATTTGTAACCCAAATCAGATCATTGTATTTTATGTTTCCAGTCATGCAAACTCATATAGATTAAAATATTCAAAATTAGTCGGCCTATATGTATTTATATAAGAATAATTTATTGTTACGTCATAATATTTAAACTCATTCTGAAAAAGTAACCTAAGGTCTTAAACTATCCCTTGAATATATCTGATAGCTCAGCAAAATTTATTAAATTAGTTTATACTGAAATTTCTAGGTGAAGTGATGTCTCATTAAATGATGTGTTAATAAACCTAACCCAGAACACAAATTTTATGAGGACGAAATCTTAGAATTAATAATAGTTACAATTTTGAATTACATAGATAGGCTACATATATTCAATAATAAACTTGTAGTAGCTTAATTATTGGCTATTCTTAAAAGTTGAGATTAAAATCATTTTATCAGTCTTAAAGCCACAATGATGAACAAGTGGTTTGAGGCATCAGACTATAAGATAATGATGTACTTAGTGGCATTGCATCCATCATACTTAACCGTCAATAAATCCATTGTACTTAGTCACCATTAAAGCCAGGTTAATTCGTCTCAATTAGCTCTATCGCCCTTATTCTCATTCGAAGCTATTTCACATCATCACCATTGAGCCCTTTTCATTGAACTATTGCACTTAGTTAACAATAAAACTATTTCACTGAGGATGGTTTTCCGTATGTATCTTACAATAAGGTACCCCATTTATATCCCCCAATAATGAATATATTATATTCAATGGACAAGAATTATTATGATCCTTGATTAAGTCAAATAAATATAAACTTATTAATAGTAGTTGAAAAAAGAACCTTTTGATAGATCATAAATATTGAAGACGATAATAAAGTTAGTTAAACTAATAACAAATATTAATTAGTTCTTCTTTGGGAGTTATAATCTTGTGTCAATTGCCTTAGAGCTTTCAAGTATTAAAACATATATAGACCAAATAACGTATTAATAAGTTAATAGATGATTAAAAATTAGTTATCTGCTTTAAGTTTAAAAACTAATTGTGTGTTTGAATTCTAACATAAATTGTCAAAACAAATAATTAAATACATTCTATCATCCTTTTAAAAATAAATTTAGAAGAAAATTTTTCAAAAAGTTACAACCTAGTGCTATCGTTCATAAAGTGTCAATATAATCTTATATCCAACAATTACACTATTTTATAGGAAATAAATAAATATATTTTACTTTTCTAATCTCCATAGGACCAAGTGAAAAAACTATTTTTTTATTTTCGTATGTCTTAAACCTTAGATATATGGGCTAAAACATGTTGACACTGTTAATGAAATAGAGGTGTGGAGTTAACGAACAAAGAGTTTAAAATGAACACTTCCTTCAGCTTAAGGGTGACATTTTTTCAATAAAAAATATGACTCTTTATTCAAATTGATATAGAAATAATATGATTTATATGGGATAAGGAATTATGAAGATAATTAACCTTAAAGACTTTAAGTGTATAAATGATATTTACAACAAACATTCCCTTGATTAATTTTAAAAACCGTGTCTATACCTAAATATATTTTCCAATTTTCTTCAAAAGGAGGAATTCTATGGTTGCGGCGAGACCTTCAGTAAAGGACTCTGCTCTCCACTCGTTAAACGCTCTGTTCCTCAGACCTACCTGTAAAGAGGCCATGGCGTGGTTTACTTCTTCCAGCTTGAACGTTTGTTGGAGGCGGCCCTAATAAGAGAGCCGAGGCGCGCTTTCAGCGTCTGTGGGAATCATACCATCAAAACCAAGATAAGTTCGTACTGCCCTGAGGCACTACGGGCTCCTATGACAAGCCAATTAACGGTTTTTGAGAATATTTTTGTGTAGATAAGGGAAAACAATCGCCGGTTTTCGTGTCCCCACTTGGATAGGGAAAAGGACTGTCAATATTTTTCTGGTAGGTGCAGAATGGTCAACAGTCGAAGAACGTATTTGCCTTCTCAGAGCATGTGATAATAAGGCCCTTTATATGGCCATAAGGGCATTCAGTGTAAATTCCTCAAGCCATGAATCAGATATTAGCCAACTAAGCGTAAGCAGTGATGCCAGTGCGACCGAATCCAGTGGGGCTCCTCTATCTCTAGGAGGTTGCTGGCCAAAAAGTACTGAAGAACTCCTCAAGGCTTTCCAGGTCAGAGATCAGGAAGAAAGGTGAAAGCTTCGGCCAACAAGGTGGGTGGAAACCTGATGGTGCTAATGAAAGCCCTGACCGGGGGAGACCTTCATTGCTAAGAGAGCAGAATGTGGCAATGACGCACGCGTTATCGCAAAGGTCCAAAAGACTTGCTTCAACGCTGGTAGATCTCGTGAAAAGAATCATTTGTCTAAATTATCATTGGATTTTGAAGAGCAGGTCAAGGTCCGCGCGTCGACACCTCGTGAAAGTCCATGGACATGGATTGGCTGAGCTCAGACTAAGACCTCTCGTTGATACACGGCAAGTCAAGTGAGGAGTCGGAGGATGATACTAAAGGTTTTAGGACCATGAACACCTATCAATGGGGGAAGTCTGGCAATGCAGAGAGGCTACCGTGAGGAAACCCTAACAATTTAGATGGTACCTCTAGCGGTGGAATGAAGGCCCAGGCCAGTGCATAGCTGAATCTTGCAAACGTGAGAAGTTGCCGAAACCTAAAGGCAGCAATGCAATCCACCACCCATCCCGAATAAGCCCCAGCAGTTCTAGGCCTACCCACAATGCCAAAGAGATGGGCCCTCCCAACAACCTGTGTGATGTGGAGGACTACTCCAAAGTGGCGAGGGCCATTTGATCCGAGCTTCAAGAACCAGTGGAGACTGTAAGGCAACCGGGAGGTCATCTACGAGTCCGGTGTGGTTCAGAAAGAGCTTACCATCCTATTCTAGTGGTCCAGAACTTTCCCTACAAGCTGGGCAAGAAGTGGCTGGTAAGGAATGTGGTTAAGGGACTTTTGACAAACACAAGGCTGGATGACATCCAGGGAGAGGTGGTGGAGATAGGATTCACCACGAAAACTATCACCATGACGCTCTTCCACAGGAAACAAGACCGGAGGACCGGAGGACCAGAGAGAGACCGAAATTGCCAAACTCCGTTGTTGCTTTGACTTCAGGGGAGCATACTGTTAAACGCCCTTTTCTTGGAACCTTCTTGTTTGTTTGTTATTCATTATACCTTTTTAACCATTTACTTACTTGAAGCGTGCTGATTTTGGTTATAACCACAGGTGATCCAAATTAAGAACAATGTTCGATGCCAGATTATTGAACATTTATTAACCGGTAATAGCTTAAAGTCTTTCTAAAACATTTAAAGTTTGCATGTTCGTGTAATGTACAATCACAGCTGATTTATAAATAACAATGTGCGATACAACTTTTTAGTTTGATGTGCAAGCAAGCACTATCATGTTCGACTGACCCAAAGTAAGTTAGTAAAGTGAGTTAGATTTTAACTGTGCTTACGCCCGCGTTGAAGCCAGAGAGCGAGACCATGTGACCTGCCCTCTAGCGTCACATACGGTGGATCAAGAGTTCAAGAGCACGCGCAGACGGTAGAGTGACGTCATACTGTACAATTGCAGGACTATGTATTCTCACAGTTCTGTGAGTTCTCCGTATCTTGGTGGTAAAATATACGTCACCTGGTTGCCCTGTTTAATGAAGAACTGCTGTCGATATTTGGATTCAAACCACAATCACCCGTCATCCACTATTTAGTTTAATATCGGAGTGAAACCCTAGACCATGCAACAATGGATGTGGGTAGTTATTTTATGAACATTTCTTCAAATAATTCAATTAACATGTCCGTACATGTAGGCCCATGTATATAAAATTGTACACCCTTATATACATTAATATGATTTTAAATTTTTTTTTCAGTCCTAATTACATGGATCTCTGTAAATTAGTTAGACATTAATAAAAAAAAAATAGTTTATTTTAAATTTCAAATGTTACAAAGATCAGATAATAATACACTTCTATAAAATTATTTTTATGTATATATATAAAAATATATATTTATAATTTAAAAAACTTGACAAATAACAGTTTTAAACAAGATCACTAAAATAATTTTTAAATTATTCAGATTTTCATAAAAAACATTCTACATTAATCGCTCCTTATAGGAATTTTGTTCCGAAAACCAGTCTATGGTTTATTTGTTATGTTGACCACTATATTATTATTATTATTATTATTATTATTATTATTATTATTATTAGCACCGCGTCTTACTACCCGTTCGGGTTATACGCACATTTGACCACTATAAATAAGTATTTTTAAAACATTTTTAGAGCTATTTTAAAATTATTTCAAATTTTGGAGAATCATTTATTAGTCAACTAATTTCAGCGAAACTTATCAAAATTGGTTTTTCAAATTAGATGTAATTAAATATACAGGGAGAAAGAAAGT
Source organism: Timema poppense (assembly GCA_902141375.1). Classification (NCBI taxonomy): domain Eukaryota; kingdom Metazoa; phylum Arthropoda; class Insecta; order Phasmatodea; family Timematidae; genus Timema; species Timema poppense. The sequence goes on from CABFOV010003682.1 coordinate 21,222, forward strand.
AAGAAATTGAAACATGTGAGATTGAGAGTGTGTGAGTGTGGGAGTGAGTTTTAGATTGTTAGAAGGGCATGTTAGAGGTTGAGCGAGTGATTGTGAGCTGGTGATATTGAAAGATAGTGTGTGAAACGGATAAAGTGGAAAAAAGGGAATGGTTGCGTGAGAGAGAAAGTGAGAGATAGTGTGAGGGAAACAGTGTTTGTTAAAGAACGTTTTTGGGAAAGAGTAATGGGACCTCTTCTTTTGAACACTTTCCACTAATCTGTCTCTTCTTGTTTCGAATGTGTTACTTAGTTATATTCACATGCAGGAGTCGATTCGGAGTCAATTTCGTTGATTCGTTTTAATATTTATGATTGTGGAAAATCTTTTCACGTAAATAAATAGAAAAAACTGGCAAACCGATGTTGAATGGCGTAGGTATACAGATGTGGATTATTTGCATTATCCGTGATTTCTATTAGCTGTAATTTCAGTAACATTAATTATAAATTGTAGTATGGAGAAATATATAGAATTATTAATATAAGGAACACATGTAAATGTCACATTAGTTAAAACTTAATATGTAAGATCTTGAAGCTTCAAGTAATATAATATATTCAAGGCTTAATTAACAAAATCATAATATATTATATTTATAGCTCGTCGAATATCCATCTTTCATATGTTCAATTCAAATTCAAACTTTTAATATTATTTATTTGAGATTCAACACATGCAATAATTGTATATATAATCAAATTAATTTTAACTAATTAACTTCATTGCTATGTGTTTATTATTTTACAGGTCCTTGGTTAAAAATTTCCTATTTAATCAACAATGGTGTCTTGTAAACTTGTAAATTAATACCTTTAGCTTTTAATATGTTTCATGTTTAATTTTTTATAACTATTAAATCAACATGTCTTGTGGTAAAGATTTTCAGCTATCAAATCAACAATTTTTTCTTGTCAGCCTACAAATTAATTACTTTTTTTCACTTTTAATGTACTTCTTGTTATAATATAAATATCAAAATAACATTGTGTTTCTTATCAAGCTGATGCTTTGTATAATCAACTATGATAAAATAGAACACATTGTACCTGTAAAAATCTCAATAAAGACCTTTCATAATTACTGTTTATATTTGTTTAATACACAACTATTATAATTGACGTTATATTTAAAAATTAAATAATTTTTGACTTTTTAAATTAAATTAAAATATTTTGCACTCTATCTAATTTTTTTTATTATATATTATTTTAACTACTGACTAAAAAATGTTTATACGTACCGGTATCAAGTTTTAATTAATGTGACATTAAGTTTGTTACTTATATTAATAATTCCATAATACGTGCTTCCCCTCCCCTACATTACCCCGAAAAATCGAGTCTACTATACTTATATACTTACGATCATCGAATTTTTTCTTCCAAAACTTAAAATTTAAGTTAATTGACCTCGGTAATAAGAAAATAACATTTAAAATTACTCTTTCGAAGCCCTTCAAACTACCTTTCGTGGCATCGTGGCTAAGAATCACTGTGATAGAGAATGTTTATGAAAGATTGTGCGGAAAAAGTGATAGAGGGTGTGTGTGAAAGAGTGTGAGATGGTGTGTGTGTAAGAGAGAACTAGTGTGTTAGAGGGAGAGAGTGTTTGAGAGAAAGTGTGTGTGTAAAGACAGATGGAGTATGTAAACTATTACTTTAAAATACATCAACACACAACCAAAATTAAGTTAAGCATAACTGGACCTATTTACTTTGATATAATTTTTAAAAAAATTATCGCCAAAACCAATACTTATACAATTATAATGGCTATCTAAAAACATTTAAAGATTATTTTATCAATTCTTCAAATTATAATACATACAAGAATGTATTTAAACATAATTTTACTATTTTTAATTTATAGTTCATACCTGAAGCAAAAGTGAGCAAATATTGTCGCAAAATTGATTACTTAGCAGTTTAATTTGAAAATTATTATTAGAGTCATTATTGTTGATTTTAAGGCCACGCAACAATAGCGAAATTCCAATAACAATAAATATTTCGCCAGCTTAAGAAATGAGTTCCCTCAATCTAGGAATGTAGGTAAATGTTGTGTTAAGCCTAGTATTATAACGGACATTTTGCGAACAAAAGTAAATAGTCAATAATAAAGAAGGAGCGCTTTCAATGCAAACAAAAGGATGTATATTTAGCTTTATATCATTGGTGTGTGTACAAATAAATGTAAAAAGCTATTATTTATTGTACAAGACAACATTATTTTTAACCAAAGTTAAATATTTTATTCAAACAATGAGTTATTATTCTTAAACGAGAGAAATACTTTATAAGTATAAAGCCCCACACATACCAGCGTGTCTATAGTATTGTAAACAAATAATGAGAAATATAATTCCCTGGTAAAATTGGCCTGTAATTGGAAACTACTACTTTTGGCGACGTATTTAACCCCTAACCTTAAAAATGAGGGGTCGTTTTTCAAACTCGTGTTTCGTAATTTCAATTACTGAAAAAGGCTTATCAAATGATATATAGATGGAGAGACAAAGATTAAAAGAGAAGGAAGATAAAGATTAAAATCAATATTACAAAAAAAATAAGATATTGTTTTAACCTAATATCAATGGTTTGTTTGAAAAATATACAAATAGTTGCCATCATATTTATATTGGCTGTACCATACTACTAAACTAATAGTTGAGTTGATATTATTTGTAACGTACTGCCAGAAATTGGCTTATTCAATTATATTACATATAAATAAATATATATATATATATATATTACTATAAAAGTTCGAAGACTCATTAATATTATAATTTACCGCTACAACACTGCATTTACCTATGTTTTGTTAAAATAATAAGTATTATTTCATTTAATTAAATATTTTATTTTATTTTAAATATTTATTTTAAAGCCAATATTCTAATTCCAATAAGCTAGGTTAGGTTAGATTTGGTTTGGTTAGGTTTATTGGTCCTGAGCCACTGCTACACGTGAACAAAGAGTGTGGCTCTTGGACATATTAAAACCTGCAGAACAAAGTAGGACAGAATATGATCCTCTTTATAACTTTGACCATCTCTCAAAAGTGAACTAATAGCCTAACCTAAACTAAACTAAAATAGATTGTGGATGACTTACCAAGCTCGACTCGTCCGGCGATGCCAAGCTCAACAAAAGTACACTCACGTTGACAATAAGTGGACCTGAATAACAAAGAAAACCATGGCTTTATATTTAGAGTAGACATTCACATTTACAAGATACATTCATTACCTTATTAAATCGCAACTTAAGCAATATCTTAAAGATCTGTAGTTAATATTAATTATATTACATTTCATATTAAATAAAACAAACCCTCGCTTTTTACAGTAATGCTCTACCACTGAACACTACTAAACAAAAGGTCCTGGGCTCGATTTCCATATCCAGGTGACATCTTATAAACAATTTTAATTAATTAAAATTTGGTCTCCTTCATACGAGTTTTCACGTAATTACGATGCTTTATAACCTTGAATATTTAAATTAAATTTATAATATAAAATTAACCTTTTTTACACGTTTTCAAATATTGAGACAGCTTTTTAAGTAAAATATTTTACCATCTTTTGAGTGTTAAATTTCTCAAATGTTTATAAAAAATACACTTATATGACGTATTATAGTATGTACAAAAAAATTGTCAGAATTATCTAAAACGAATATTGTATTCATGGTTGGACACCTCAAACTTTTTCTCCCAAGTTAATTTAATGAAATTTGAATATAAGTCTTATATTTATATAGATTTCTGAGTTTGCAAATAACGTGTCGTTAGAACCGAGAGTTATTCCAATATTTAGACCATTATCATATAAAATAAAACTTATCCAAAACACTATTTTTCACTTTTAGCTAGTTTTTTATGACCTCATATAGGGTTAGAACATATTCTCCTCGAAATATTATCATCCAAAACCCAGCAATTGAAATAACAGCTCAAAGTTCTTGAAAAGAGTGTGACTTAAAAATTGTTCAGCGAAAGTCTTTTACAGTTTATTCAGTCATCTAAATGATCTGGCAAGTACTATGAATCCTGAAAGCTAGCATCCATACCTTGCTTTGTTCAATTAAAAATGGGGATATATGTCAATGTAAAATCTACAATAGTGTACACTAAGAGTAATATTATGGATGGTTCAGTGCCATAATAACTTTATTTTCTCTGGAGTTCTTTTTTGTATAAACTCCAAAGTGCCTGTCTACGTGTATAAAGCTTAACATCGACATTTTCCCATGAAACAACCTAATTGGGATTTCCTTTTTAAACAATCTATTTGAAATTATCAGGTTCAGATTGAAATATTTTGGGGTAATTACAGACCTAAATAAAATTAATTTGTTTAGTTTTATCTAATTTAAAAATTAGTTTACTTTCTTTATTGATCTATTAAAGTAATCATTACAAATAAATTACAAATAACCAACAGTAAAATTATATAAATAAACATTTGTAGCATCTTCAGAGAAAATAGTTTATTAAAACTAGCAAAACTTATTAGTAGAAGCCCATAAGTTTATTCTAATTCTTCCATTGGTTACACACAGACAAATTAATATTTAATCAAGTAGATGGTCACGCAGTATAGTGCGTCAATATATCGATATATTAGATTGCTGGTGAAAAGGTGGTGGAAGGTTAAGTATCACCCGAATATACTGAGAAGACAAAGGAGTGCATCTATTCCCTCTTTACTTCATTTTAATATCTTCCTTAACCCTACACGTGCATTCAACATTGTTGGGTGTCCAGAAGACGGTCTCAATGTTTACAGCATTGATCATGCAGGTATGCGTGATGTAAATGCTCACAGTTTGAGCAAAGTTCATTGTGAGCTGTTTTATAGATCCACCCAAAAAGATTTATTCTCTCAGACACGCATCAAATGGTTCTATTACATTCAAGTTTTTAGTGTGGTAGGCCGTTGGGTCTTAAATTCTCCATTTGCGTGTCTGTTGCGTCTCGCCACGACACGGCATTCGGCCGTTTGCTGGTCACCCGTCCCCGCCTCAGATGCAGCAGGTTCCATTCAATAATATATAGCCGTCATCTTTATAAATGGAAAATTGATTTAAAATGTAAAAAATATTGTAACATTTATATTCACATATATTGAAAAAAACACATATTTAATGCCCGTATATTTAAAAGGAAAGTATCCCTTAAAAAGTTTTGCTTTATTATCAGCATAAGTTTAAAACACGTGATATATTTTTTAGCTTTTCATTTTATACAAAGTTAAATGATAATTATTGAAACCAACTTTATTTAAAATATTATATAACTAAACTGTATTTTAGCATATTGAATACATAGCATTTATGAGATAATTAAGCAACTGTGACCTACCTGTATTAATAACTTTTAGCAGTGAGAAGTAGTGCCTTTTGACCATGATTAATATCACACACTAAATACGCAGTAAAAGTTTGTTTTAAATAACAAAAGATCTCTGCACATTTGGGATGTTATAAATTAAAGAGAAGACATAAAATTGTAATATAATCACAATAGGACATTTTTATTGTTATCAAAGGAGATTTAATAAAGTCGTTTAAATTTATCTCAGTCGTAAGAATTATATTTTTGTATTGGAAATCTTGTAACTTGTTGGCTTTATCTTAGTTCAAATAAGAGGTGTAACAAATAGTAGTGGTTGTCTGTTATTTTAACAACTTTGGGGGCGTGCTGTGCCCCTGTACGGTAGGCTGTACCCACATTTCTTGCAGTGACTAGCACATTTTTATAAACAACTAGTGAAGATTTCTTCTTAGTGTGTTAGAATGATTAGAGTTTGTATTAGTTGGATTTGAAGATACTAATTCGTTTGATAAAATTCAAACTGGTTTTTAAAAATAGTTTTTATAAATATGCATCTTACAATTGTGTACATTTTATATAAGATACTTATTAGTAAAGTGGTGAGAAAGCTATGGATTTATTTTGAAATGGTTAGTAGCTGCATTCTTATTTCAAATTTTTGTGAACATTAAACATTCTTTAGTTGAGTGTTATTTAAGCTAGGGTATACGAAGATATCTTGGATGGTAGGCCTACGCAAAATAAAGTATATAATAAAAAGTTTTAAGTGAATGCACTGTTTTCATATAGAACGTTTTATTTAATACTTCGTTTTGGATGTAAACTATAATAGTTATTTTAGTGGTAGATTATTCCATTATGCGCCAACAGATTTGGAGGTACAAAGTTGAAACATTAATTATATCTGGAGATACACAGAATATGATGTTGAATTCAACTCTCGACCAAAAGTTTTACAAACAGATGTGCTAATTAATTTACCAAATTGTATACTTCATTCGAAACTTTGTAAAATCTATTAATTGAGGTGGATTTTGTGAATAGTTATCCCCTATTATTTACTGGACTTATAAAAAGTAGATAGAAATGGTTTATATCGTGAGTTTAAAATCAGCCTCAATGGGACCAAAATTACATACATGCTTATTTGAAGAAAGATATACCATACACCCTACTCACAATACTAGGTGCTACCTAGTTTATTAGCAGGCTTAATATGTTATTTCTTTCAAAGGTCGTCCCTTTCTATTATCACACCAAAGCTCTATCACGCCCCAAGAAGAAGCTAATCTTATAGCATTGGCAAGTTGAAATCATCCGATTGTGATTACTTGTAATCATCATTAGTTCATCAATCTTGAGATTGGTTTGATGCACCTCTCCACTTTTGCCAACCTTGGGCTATATTTTTACACTTTTTTACCATCTTCTGCTGTCGTCGTTCACTCACTTTCTGATTCATGTACTACATTTTTGGCCTCCATCTTGAATTTCTCCTTTTCCCATTTCCTATTTGTTTGTATTTGTCAAACTATGTTTCAGTATTTGTTCTATCATGCTAATTCTTCTTTGTTGCATAACTTTCCAAAGGTTCCCTTCTTCGTTTTCTTTTCATTGCCCTTCTGTATTTGATACTTTCAACAATATTCTTTATGACTAGGTTGCAAACGAATCTAATCTTTTAATCTAATTATTTTCAATGGCCAAAGTTTTAAATCCATAAAGCACAACGCTCAATACACATTTCTTTAGGAATTATTAACTTATTTCCAAATTTATGCAAGTCGAAATTAGTAATATCTTCTTAATATCAAAAGCGTTCTTCGGCTGTGCTATTATAATGTTAATGTTATGCCCAAAACCAAAACAGCTATACTTTAAATAAAAATTAACCATTTATTAACAGCTGTCAAATATCAATTAGATAACATTATGTTTTAATATTTTGTTATCATTAAAAAAAATATTTATTGTACTTTTAATTGTTGTCTTATATAATTGTAGCATTTATTGGAACAAATGCTCCAAGAAAAAGTCTAAGTGCAAGAAACTCACCAAAAATGTCCCCCACTGTGCTGCCCCGACTGACTGGTTATCACACGAAAGAATACTGGCGTCCTCCTTCCACAAAAAACATTATTCGTCTGAACGCACCATAAACACTGAAAGAGTAAAATGCTCTATTCCCCCGTGGCGGGGTGTGAAGGGGGGTGTGGCGAGCATGCGCCGTAAATGTGTAATACGTCCAGAATGTTAATTTTGCTCCACGTTTGATACTATTTTTTCCCCTCTCTCCCATCACGTGTCTTGTTTTCCCTATGTTCGTAGTCACCCCTTATCCCCCTCTCTGAGCTGGTATAATCATATATATGCTTGGATTGTCCGTGAGGATTTGACTTCTCTCGGCAGGGCCGCCCCTTGGACATTCCTTGGGTTTATTTAGGTACGAATAAAACTCTTCAACAGATATTATTTAAATATGTTAAATTCAAATATGTTGCAGTTTAAATTTGTCAGGTGTAGAGTCACCACGTAACATTTAAGATGTTAAGTACGAATCTTTCAAAGTATTAATTTGTCCGAGGTAGAGTTACCACGTAACTTTCAAAGAGCTAACTTAAATTCTTGTGGAGTATAAACATGTCAGAGGTATAAACTTTATGTAATTTTCAAAATGTTAAGGTCGAATCTTTTGCAGTTCTAAATTGTCAGATGTAGAGTCACCACGTAACATTCATAATGTTAATATAGAATCTTTTGAAATGTAAATAAGTCTGATGTACGTAACTTTTCAAAAGTCAAGTTAGAACAGTTACAAATATTTAAAGTACAAATTGGTCGTATGTTTTAGAAGGTATCAAATGCGGTATTTCCGTATAATGTTTATGGTAAACTCGGTTAACCAGGCAAATGGAAGTTTTCAATGTTTTCAATGTTTTCAATGAGTTTCAGTAATGATATCACTGGCTCCGTTTAACCTTTTGGCCCATATGGCAAAAATTCAATGTTACCACTCGGAATGAGTAAATTTGTTTTCGACGACCATATTTTGTATAGTAAATATCTCCGTAAATTAACTCATTAGCCTTGCGGGCCTGTAGAGTCCATTGTTTATTTTTTTTTTATATTACTATCATATACAAATAGCCTCTCTAAACTGTACATTGTATGAATAACTCATTTTCCATTTTATGTATCCTATTCAAATTTTTTGTTAACATCAATAAAACTACACCATGTTATTTTTTTGAAACATTTCGTCATAATTTAGTTTTCTGCCCTTGTTATCCTTCTTGGCGTCCTAAATATTTTTGAGTACAAGTCAAGGACATTAGTAGTAAACAGGCTGTTTACTTATATCTTGTTTTTCTCACCGCCCCCTGCAAATTTTGCTACCTTGTTATTTTTTAGTTTAATTTTCTTATTGTGCGCCAGCCTTAGTCTTCTAGGAAGAGTAAGGGCGACGCCACATAATGTTGAAAAAAAGGATGACGGACAAGGACCTGTAAATTAGACAGGGAGTGGGGTGTTGAGTAATTATTTATATGATAAAAAAATCTTGATAAATGGATTTAGAGAAAATTATTTTTAATAAAGTCATAGCCCACACTTTATACCACGCATGGATTTAATTTCAAGTTTACTCAATATTGATTTCTGTTGATACCCTGCTTGTAATATCACATCTATCTATCTAGGATACTTCTCACTCATTAGTTTCTCACTCTCTCTCCATATTGGTGACGTGGTATTTCTTCTAAACACAAAACTTTCGCAAACCAAACATATTTGCCTGATAAATATTTAAGCCTAGGCCATAGTAAAATAAAAATAAGATCAAATCTTAAAATATAATAAAACTGACCATACAGTTTAAAACTTGCAGGTCTACAGTAATAAATATTTCACCTATAATTATTTATTGGCTTTATGTCAGGAATTGTATAGTTCATTGCTTCACTTACAAAAGTAAGCCAAGTATCCTTGTCTTGAGCTAGATCTATCCAGTCAAACTCACTACACCCTTCTCTCTCAGGTCCATTATAATGTTATGCTCCCATCTGCAGCAAGCTCTTCCCAATGGTGTCTTCCCACCGGGTTTGAGGGTAAGTAGCTCATCATTATGTAACGTCATCAGCTCCCCAGTAGCCGTATCTAATTTTGTATCTAATACCTCCCTAAGCACTTTATTTTCAAATACCCTAAACCTTTTTTCGTCATTTAAATATACCAAGTTTCACACCCATAGAGAACACCAGGTAAAACTATTGTATTGTATATTCTAAGTGTTACATTCCTTGACGGCGAGTTTCACACCCATAAACAACAACAGGTAAAACTATTGTATTGTATATTCTGAGTGTTACATTCCTTGACGGCGAGTTTCACACCCATAGACAACAACAGGTAAAACTATTGTATTGTATATTCTGAGTGTTACATTCCTTGACGGCGAGTTTCACACCCATAGAGAACAACCAGTAAAACTATTGTATTGTATATTCTGAGTGTTACATTCCTTGACGGAGAGTTTCACACCCATAGAGAACAACAGGTAAAACTATTGTATTGTATATTCTGAGTGTTACATTCCTTGACGAAGAGTTTCACACCCATAGAGAACAACAGGTAAAACTAATTGTATTGTATATTCTGAGTGTTACATTCCTTGACGGAGAGTTTCACACCCATAGAAAACAACCAGTAAAACTATTTTATTGTATATTCTGAGTGTTACATTCCTTGACGGCGAGTTTCACACCCATAGAGAACAACAGGTAAAACTATTGTATTGTATATTCTGAGTGTTACATTCCTTGACGGCAAGCAAAATGTCAACAACTTACTGACCGAATAGAGGTGTGAAATTCCCTACTGCATGTTTTTAAAATTTATATTCTAATATCTTTATTGCTAGTTAACATCGCGTTCAAATATTTAATATAGTACCCAATCTGTGTTCTTTGTGTGATAACAAGCTTAGTCTTGTCAGCGTTCACTTCTAAACCTCCTCCTTAATATCCGGTATTAAAAGTATGCATTCCATGAAACACCTGTCTTAATAGCATTCTGTAAGGCTAGATTAAAAAGTAACAGGACGAGTTCATCTCCCTGTTTCAAGCTATTATGTTCTTCAAAAGTAAATAATAAGCGGCATCGAACCCGTACCCCGCCACTCGTATCAGTCAAATAAATATTGATTTGCTTGAAAAGTGTTTTGGGTTACCCATACCTATCTAAAAATTCGTGTAATTTGTTTCTTTCAACTTAATATAAGCAACACAATGTTTTATTTAAAGTAATTGCTTAGAAAATATTATGAATTAATTGATTACTAAGGATAATGGAATATCTTTAATAAGTACCCATATCACTTGTTATAGTTTGTTGGATATACGAGTGATAATCACAAATAGACATTTTGTTTATTGAATACATTATAATATGAGTTCTAAAATAGAAACCATGTTAAACAAATGGCTTAAGAAATTAATAGAAAATAAAATATTGCTGTTCACTTTTAGATATTTTGTTATATTTAGATGAATTTTACAAACATCTACGTAGAGGGAGAGTGGAAAATCACTATGGAAAAACTACCCTCATTACACCTGATATAAATTCAAACTTCTATCTTCCCGTCATCCGCTGTCTAGTCTACCGCCAGAGTGATGCCTTAAGCCATGCGGCCACCAAAACAGGCTTTTCCAGATGTATTGAGTGATTGATAATTTATTGTATTTAATAAATTTAAACATAAAAATACTCATATGGTGAAAAATTAATATTGATAAACAATAATTGAAAGTTCAGTAAATATGTGAAATAATAAAAATAAAATTGCATAAATATAAAAATTTAAACAAATATTTAAATATAAAAATTAGGATTGAATTACAATATTGTTAATTACTTTGAATCAAAATTACAAATTAAATTGAAAAATAAAACACATTAGACAACAAATATATTAATAAATAATAATCATTAAGACTAACCCTAAGGAAATTGTTAGATAAAATAAAACTAGCATACAAATTATTCAGTTAATAGTTTCAGTAATTAAACAAATAGCTATTATCTCTTAAGGATATATACTTACCTGTGACGTGGTAAAACGTTTATAAAATGGTGCGATGGGTCACTGTTACACAAGAGATATTAATAAAGACTGTAACATTGTTATTTGTAAATTAATATTTTATAATATACTATATGAACACGTATCCTTATTTTGAGTATATTTCCTTATTCCTTTAGGTAATTAATTGTTAGACTTGAGTTTGATATGATTGGTTATACATGTGCCATCAGCAGGAATAACAGATAGTTGAGGAATTGTTGATTACTTCAGGGGTAGTTTAGACAGTAAGGTTATGATTTTATCAATGCAAATATTTACCAAAGTAAGCTATAATAAATGTAATCTTTCAATTTCTTCTTCTAAATATATATTTTCTGTTTACTTTCAGTTTTACTCTAAATACGTTGTTCAGGGACATTTACGTCTTTGCAGGGCTGGTCTAAAGGTCAGGCCAGCAGGACCACGAGCCGAGGGGGCCATCGTTTGGGCCGAACAAAGTTCTTTAAAAATTGACAAAATTAATATTCTTTTAATAGTATTTGCTAACGTCTGTCACCCAGCACACGCAAAATACATTATTTAATTACAGGTAATATAATTTGAAGAGAAAGTGCGATTACGAAAGCTATGTATTTATTAGATATACGGATATAAAAGTACAGGTGTCCTCTCAAATGTAACGGCTCTCTGCTCTTGTCCCTCCTGTGGTTCACGGAACACTCACAGAAGGTAAGTGACTGTGAACGCTATAGGGCTATATCTAGAATATAGATATAAAAGTACAGGTGTCCTCTCAAATGTAACGGCTCTCTGCTCTTGTCCCTGCTGTGTTTCACGGAACACTCATAGAAGGTAAGTGACTGTGAATGCTATACGGCTATATCTAGAATATAGATATAAAAGTACAGGTGTCCTCTCAAATGTAACGGCTCTCTGCTCTTGTCCCTCCTGTGGTTCACGGAACACTCATAGAAGGTGCCTCTAGACATGTAGATAGATACACAAAGAGTTCAAGTTGGATCATGCGCATCAGCCCGAACTACATTCTCTGCCGACATATGTGTGCTCATGTTGATGTTTATTCCTTTGTGCTTGTTGTTGTCAATTTCCCTTTTCTCTGAATAAACTCACCGTTTTCATTTGAATATTTACCTGTCACCTGTTTATATAAATATATTACGTTGAAGTTGGTCGTGTGATATATTAGTTTTAATTTTAAGCTGGAAGGTACTTAGTGTATATAAAATCTGAACACAAATTGAAAGACTGTTTTAATAGAGCTTGCGTAAGTACTCACCCGTTTGCAGGTCCAGTTTCATAGTCAAACTTAGTACGCCTCAAGTGCGGCGCTACACTAAGCACAAGACGACACTTACCTAAACTGGAATGGAATGGGCCGTTCTCTCATAGGAAACTGGCCCATTCCATTCTGGTTTAGGTAGGTGTCGTCATGTACTTAGTGTAGCAGCCGCACTCGAGGCGTACTAAATTTGACTATGAAACTGGACCTAAGTCATTGTACGTTTTCTCTGATGGATCTTTTATTTTGAGCTGAACTTCTAACAATGTTTTCACCTGTTGCGACTATATTACGTTGAAGTATTGTGTGATCTGTTAGAGTCAAACTAATACCTTTTTTTGTGCAGTGGAAATTATAATATATTTTATAAACATTGTTTGTTAAAATGTGTCATATTTTAAGGGAGTCGAGGCTAGGTTTTCGAACGAAATATTTTAATATATTTATTTGATATTAATATAAAAGTATATAGAATGTAGTTAAACTTTTTATAGCGACAATAACTTTATTGTTGGCATAGAGCTAGATACTTTTATGAGGTGAGAACATAATTATTTATTGTTGGGTAAAATTTGTTTGCCAAGTAATCTAACAGCTGGTTATCAAGAGTCTAATAAACGTTAACTTATTTAAAGCATTTATATGAGAGAACATTCAAAAGGTATTTAGTCTATATTAAAGTTTCAACGTGGCTCCTATTTAAACTTTATTGTACAAGGTGCCCTGGTGGTCTAGGGGTAAGGTGTCAGACTTCTGTGCTGGCGGCCGTGGTTCGATCCCCGGTCCCGGCAAAGATTTATCTGATTACCAAACCCTTCCTTCACCTCTGACAAGACATCTTGTGAATGTGGGGAATGCCAGGCCTCCACCGTGGTTCGGATTCCACGTTAAACTGTAGGTCCTCCATTTCATCTCGCAATCAACCTACCATTACACATTAGCGTAAGTGCGTATAACCCGAACGGGTAGTAAGACGCAGTGCTAATAATAATAATAATAATTTATTGTACAAACTGATAGGACCATATACTAAATCTGAAAGCAGAGCAATAGGTGGTAAATTTAATATTAGAGAAATTTATAAATTATGTAGATAAATTGGTATTCAGAAAAACTGGTGTTTGGTATAGGCTGTCAATTAGTTTTAATCCAAATAAGCTATAAGAATTTAAATAGTTAAATAGCTTTAAAATATTTAACATATTATAAAACATTTAGGCTGGGTTTTAAAATGTAACACTTTATATTATTTATATATATACATGGTGTGTAATAAATTTAAATGTGAGCGTTCCTTTTAAAATAATGAAATAATACAAAATATGTTTGAATTCTTTTGAAAAAAAAAATGTTATTATGATTTGGTTTTAATCATATTCTTTATATTAAAGAAATTCTTTATGTTTAGATAATTTAATTTTCTACAATGTGGTACATAAGCTACCATTTAAATACACTTCGTTTAATATAAAATCAAACAAAAAACATACCTTTTCATTAATCTCAGTATTAATACACTCCTAAATATATTTAGATTTTATCAACTTATATGGTAATACATGAGCTATATTAATGAATTGTTAAATATACTCCCATTTTATTTCCAAAATCTGTAGGTCCATTTATCCTAAATTTATATTTTAGCTATCCTTATCTTAGTCCGGATGGTCAGTGAAATTCGGAGAAAAGATAAATTGAAGAAATAGATAGAAGAAACACAAGCCGGAAATGTGCTGGATGGTTATTGTCTTGCCTAAAGATACTAACAGACATGTTGGAAACCAATACCACAATGATATATTGTTTCAGTTTACTTTCACATTAGGTAACAGGCATTAAGTAGTGATATTAGGAATTTAGTTGAATACATTTAACAGAGGATATGCATTAAAATAATTGAGGCGAATTTGCAAATGTTATTAAAATAAGTGTATTAGTAAGGAATTGAAGATACTCCTTTGACACATTCGTATAAGATATTTGTTATACTTAATACTACAACAACTGCTGTTAACGCAGTAAAGATGATTTGTACATTTATTTTGAAACATGTATCGATCTTTTTTTTTATAGAAAAGGGTGTGCTAGATGAGTTGCAAAATATTTCTCTTTTCAGCATAAAGGTGGTCGTTTATCAGATTCCTTTCCACATCTAACTAATTTTACTCTTCTATAATCAAGTAATTTAAGTTGTTTATAGAAGAGTAAAATTAGTTTCATAAATCCATAGTGGTGGAAAATGAAATATATTATGGGTAGACCCCACAACTCCCTTGACACTAACTAAAACAAGAATTAAAATTATCTGGAAACAAAATTCTTAAAGTTTTCATCTTGATTATAAAAAATATATGAGTGAGTTCTGGGCCTAAATAAATTTCCTGTCTTATGGAACAAAAATAAACTCGAAAATCTATTAACCAAATAATGACGGCTGAGAGATATTGTTTTGAGGAAAAGGAGTGAACTTTTCTCCAAATGAGTGTTTTCCAACAAAAGCTCACCACACCGAAGTGGCATGTATTAGACACATCAGTAATTTTATGTAATATTCTGGAATATGTCCTCTACAATCTTGACCTATCACAACAAACTTTTATTTGTTTATGCCACTAAAGAAAACTTTGAAAGTTCAACAACCACTCGATTACGAAGCAGCGAAGAATGCGATTCTCTAGAATAGTTGAGAAAATATTTCATGCCAAATTTGTAGTATGAAAACATTTTCAAATTCGTATCGAGATGGAACAGTGAACAAATGCCTTTTTGGACTATTTCATAAAATAGTATAAACATAATATACGGACCTTTTTAAAACCATTTTATAAATGAGAGGTGTAAATTCCATAGGGCCAGGTGCCATAATTTATCATATATGTTTTTTTAAATCTTAAAAGGGTCTATGTAACAAGGCAAATTTCCACCTAAAAATAACACGTTCAATAATGCATCTAAGAGGTTTAAAACACAGCTCATAGATAGCGTTAGAGTTAATAAGAGACATTTTCATTTCCAAAGGAGTCATGTGCCATTGAGTTATTTCTTGATAATGTGCTTTATTATCTTTGGTGGAAGTACACGATAACATATATATGTGTATATAAACCGAAACATCGGCAGTAAGAGGTGGGAATGAGATTGCGTCTTATTCGCCAAAAGTTTTTAATTCTGAGGGCATTACATATAAAAACATATTATGTATTTGTATTGATAATAGCTGCTCACAAAACAAAATAGGATGATGCTGACTTTGTGTCCGCTGGTTTATTTGAAGTAATTGACCATACGTCATTTCTAGTATCTGGACAAGCTTCCTAGAATGTGGCCGAGATTTTGGATTGATAGAGTTAAGGAAAAGAGAATGTAAGGGCTATGTTCCAATCCAGATAATCTAAAGGAAGTTGTGAGTGCTATGTTCCAATCCAGATAATCTAAAGGAAGTTGTGAGTGCTATGTTCCAATACAGATAATCTAAGTTGTGAGTGCTATGTTCCAATACAGATAATCTAAAGGAAGTTGTGAGTGCTATGTTCCAATACAGATAATCTAAAGGAAGTTGTGAGTGCTATGTTCCAATACAGATAATCTAAAGGAAGTTGTGAGTGCTATGTTCCAATACAGATAATCTAAAGGAAGTTGTGAGTGCTATGTTCCAATACAGATAATCTAAAGGAAGTTGTGAGTGCTATGTTCCAATACAGATAATCTAAAGGAAGTTGTGAGTGCTATGTTCCAATACAGATAATCTAAAGGAAGTTGTGAGTGCTATGTTCCAATACAGATAATCTAAAGGAAGTTGTGAGTGCTATGTTCCAATACAGATAATCTAAAGGAAGTTGTGAGTGCTATGTTCCAATACAGATAATCTAAAGGAAGTTGTGAGTGCTATGTTCCAATACAGATAATCTAAAGGAAGTTGTGAGTGCTATGTTCCAATACAGATAATCTAAAGGAAGTTGTGAGTGCTATGTTCCAATACAGATAATCTAAAGGAAGTTGTGAGTGCTATGTTCCAATACAGATAATCTAAAGGAAGTTGTGAGTGCTATGTTCCAATACAGATAATCTAAAGGAAGTTGTGAGTGCTATGTTCCAATACAGATAATCTAAAGGAAGTTGTGAGTGCTATGTTCCAATACAGATAATCTAAAGGAAGTTGTGAGTGCTATGTTCCAATACAGATAATCTAAAGGAAGTTGTGAGTGCTATGTTCCAATACAGATAATCTAAAGGAAGTTGTGAGTGCTATGTTCCATTACAGATAATCTAAAGGAAGTTGTGAGTGCTATGTTACAATACAGATAATCTAAAGGAAGTTGTGAGTGCTATGTTCTAATCCAGATAATCTAAAGGAAGTTGTGAGGGCTATGTTCCAATACAGATAATCTAAAGGAATTTGTGAGTGCTATGTTCCAATACAGATAATCTAAAGGAAGTTGTGAGTGCTATGTTCCAATACAGATAATCCAAAGGAAGTTGTGAGTGCTATGTTCCATTACAGATAATCTAACGTACAACATTTCTAAACTAATATTATAAAGAGGAAAGATTTTTTTTTGGTTTGTATGGATAGACTCAAAAAATACTGGACCGATTTTAAAAATTCTTTCACCAATATAAAGCTACATTATCAGCGAGTAGCATATTCCATATTTTATTTTGAAAATTTAATTTATTCCTCATAAAAATGTTGATAGTTTTACACAAGGTATAAAAAAAATGCCTAAAAATATGCTTTCTCCGCGTGCTCTGCAAAAACTATTGGTATTACATAAAAATACTATACACATTGAACGTTCTCACTAATGTGACCAAAAAAGTCCGCGAGACAATATATGTAATTATTATAGTTATGTTACAATAAACGTTTTTTGTCGAAATTAGTCAATTAAAACACGGATGCGAACAAAAAGTGATTATATTCGTATCATGATATGAATTTCCAAATCAATTATTTAATCATTTTGGCTGTTTACGTAGGAGAAAATTATTTTTCAAATTATTCAAATCGGTACATTGGTTTTAAAGCTATGAAGAGTATAGCAAAATAAAAATTGTCATATTGTCTACACTATTATCTATAATAATAAAAGGAAGTGTTTGTCTGTTTGTTTGTGTGCGATGATAGCCAAATCTACGTGATGCAGAGATCTGAAATTTTTAACATAGGTGGGTGGAATGGGTTCCGAATGCACCTCGAATCAGAATTTCTAATCTCTAATTATCTTAAGGCTATTTTTAACAAATTTTTTGAAAGGTCACGTGTGACGCCGTGCAGGATTGCTAGTGTATTATAAAGAAGCATCCAACGTTGCTTTGGGGGTGTTGAGAATATGGATCGAGTATTGAAGCAAATATATGAAGGTAGATGTAGTGGATCTAAAGGAAGGAATAAACCATGTAATACGTAGCTCAGGTATTGTATTAAGAGTTTTAACAATAAAATAGCATGAATTATTCGGTGTGTGGTTGTTGTTGAAGCGCAGGGAGTATGCAAGGATAGGGAAGTTTGGAGAAAGTTAGTGAGGAGGGAACAAGCTAGCAGTGATCTTTTCTTTAGCTATATAAACAATCTCTTGCCCATCCCGTAGGGGAGTGGTGTGATTAGTTATATAGATAACTATATATTTAGATATAATGAATACATACTTATATTTAAAATAAATATATATTTTTATGTATGTATATCATATTTTTCTAAATATTATTAATATTATATAATATATATGTATTATATATTTATCTAAAGGATGCGTATTTATAAGTATTATTATAAATATTATATAAAAGTATATACATTTATGTTTAAAACATCATTATTAACAATTTTAATTTTAATAACAGGCATTCTGTCTCAAAACAGGTCCATTCCTTGTGTCAGTAAAACTTGGACTGCCCTGGGCAGCTGGTCCTCTGCCTCCTCCTTCAGCTCCTAGAAAATTGTATTATTTCCTTCAAGTCATTCAATATTTGAGTTCTCCTTCCTTATTTCCTCTTTCCCTGAACCGTTCCTTCTTTGACGGGGTACAGAAGACAGTTCCTCCTAAGGATGTGTCTGATCTAGTCGGCGTCGCACCGAAGAATCACATCCACCCACTCTTCCTAGGACTTCATTTGTGGCCCTGTCTATGTGATCTTCTCAAGTCTCCTCCAATTCTCTCCACGTCTATATATTTTATCTTCCTTAGAGCTCACGTTACTGTTGCATACAGTGCGATGCTCCAAATATACAGTTTCATCATTGTATTCTTCAGTTACAAATTTAAATTTATAATCAGCATTAAACTTATTTTTGAATTCCAAGTATTTATGTTTTTGTTTGTATATATAAAATATAAATAAATATTTACATATATATGTGTGAGTACATATAATTAAATATATTAAGATAACCCTTTATATTCACATAAGATGTATCTATATAATGTATATAATTATATAATCTAAAATCCAATTAAATATACTCTTGTGTGCTAATATATATATATTTATAAGCTATAGATTATAGATTTATATACATAAAAATGTAGAGCCAGGTTATATAAATATATTATATGTTTAAATATACTTATATAATAAATATATATGTATTTAAGTAAATAAATATAGGTGTACAGTATATTAAAATATGTAATTATATATTTAAATGTATTTAACTATATATGTAAGTACATATAATATACACACCCTACTTCTATACATTTATGTATTTTAATACGTATCTACTGCATATATAAATACATACATAACTCTATGTAACAAATTATAGAGGCTGTAGGGGGTTAAGTGACCAGCATTTACACACAATGAACATAGGGTCGGTGCTAACATACGACAAATTCCACACATGTATCTGGGGTAGGCAACACATCTACCATGCCAGGCAAACAAACACAGCTATCTCGGTTTGACACCCTCCACCATTGTTCATTGAGTAGATATACTTGTCTCTTCACCCCTTACAATCCTGGGTAATGTAATAATACTATTTATACCAGTATATACATGTTTATCTAGCAGTTATATACTTTAAACTTGCACAGGCACAGTCAATATATTCACAAACTGTTGCAAGGTTTTATACTGATAAATAATTATTAAATAAATTAAACCAGTATTTAATATTACATGTATGGTCGAATTGTAAGCAATTTTTATGTGGTGTGTTTAAAATAGATTAAAATGTATATTTAAAAATTATTTAATATATTCTTAAATGGAAAAATAATGTATGGATACCCCAATACACTTAGCTATTGTTTTCTTGTGTGATAATAATTTATTGGCACTAGTTTATATTTTATATTAATTTGTTTATTGTTTCCCGCCATAATTACTAGTGCTTTCGCCTTGATATATTAGAGAAAACCAGATAAAGTAAATCTTATGCACAATTATTTCACAAAATTTAAGAAGTGATTTGGACGTATAAAAGTATACAAGTTTATAAAAATGTGCGTGTGTATATATCACTATATCAAGACGATTATAGATGTTACTGTTTGTAAATTGTCTAAATATAAATTTTTAAATAGTTTACTTTTATCTGAGCTACATCAACATAATTACTTTTTTTAATATTTAATTTTATTTATGATGTATTTAGTAAGTTTGTTTCTTGCTGTAGAAGTATCAAAATTTCAAAATATTTGGGGGTATCACTATTCTAAATATCTGTTAAAAGAGTATGATTTTCAAAAACAAGATTCTAAACAAGGTCTACCTCAAATAGATTATAGAAACATTCAATTTTCTAGCTCAAACTGGGGGAGAGGAGAGTATAAATTCCAGAAAAAACTTGTCGTTTCTTGCCTCCCTTCCTGACCTACACAAATAAAATGCCATCACCATTGTATAAAATAGCAGCATTCTTAATTGTTAGAGTTTAATAGTAGGTCTTAACATCGTGTTATATACTCATAGTGTTGAGCTCCCCATCCCACAAGAATTAGAATGCTCCTACAACCATGCTAAGCCTAGCTAACCCAAACCTAACTTAGTCTGGGCGTGATATGAAAATGATACAAAGGAGAAAACCCAGAAAGGTTTCTATATAGTACCACACACGTTTCAGTGCGATAATGTACGAACATGGTCAGGATTGCAGAGAAAACTATAAGGACATGTTTCGTTGATAATGTTTGTTATTCTTTTTATTTTTTTATCATTGACACTTTAATGTGGTGAACGGTTTGAGAATTAATCGCAAAAGACCGTTTTAGGACAACATTTGTTCAATATGGTGGATGTAAAATAACTTTATAAGTGGGGAACTATATCACATTTTACTCACAACATCATAAAGTGAATGAATGCTATGTGTAGAAACTCTACTATTACGCCCAGGTTACGCTAGTTTTGGGGTGGTGAGGTTTGGGAATTATTTTCATATCAATCATTACCTATGTTAGGTTTTGTTAGTGTTATATTTAGTGCCCAGCACCCCCTCCCCCACCGGGTTGGGCACCCGGGCAGCCACCCCTGACTATTACATATTGTTAGCAATTAAGGGCATCGATATTTTCATGCTCAGATTGTAAAATAGTTTTAATTTAGGGAGGGGGGGCATCTCTAGATATTGTTTAATTGAATGAAAATGTTACTAGTATTACTAATTTAATGTAGTAAACCATAAATAGAGGTTGAAACTTACATTTTCACAAATTCAATTTTTAGGGGGACCCCCTAATATTTATTATGATAAAAATAATCAATTAAATTAAATACATTCAATCAATGTACTGTCCATTTGCGCTTTGCTTTTATGTATTAATTATGCCAATGGATAAGAATGAGTAAGGTTGAGTAAAGAGAAAGTGTATCCACATTTGCGTGGAGAGTGAGTGAGCGGGAAACCATTTTGTAAAAAACACCCTCAGTACACCAGACCGGGATCAAACTACGATCTCCCCGTCGTTGGCAGTCTATTTTATTGTGAAAGCAGCACCCTAGACCATGCGTCCACCAAAGCGAGTGTACTTGTAATCAATTATGTAAATGTTTTGTCGATAAATGTTAAAAGAAATATGAATATTTTTTGATAATATATCTTATTTGCTATTGAACTTCTGATTTTAATGTGTATAGAATTAAAATCTAAATTTGAGTTTTGCTAGTATATTATTGAAACTGATATTGATTATAAATACAATTAGAATCACATTTTATATTTTAGCATTATTTACTCAAAGTTAATAAAGGCTTTCTAGTGAAATTAGATCTAATAATAAATACACACTACAAAATAATATTCCAATATTTTCTGATTATTATATTAAATTGATAAATACAAAGATTGTTTACTTGAATCACAAACAAAGATTGTTTACTTGAATCACAAATAAACAGATCCGTAGCCAAGCCACTTAATTTCAAATGGCTTATCTTCTCGTATATAATAAATTATAACATTTGGTTCAGTTAATTATTAGCATCCCCAATATCATGCTGACCTTTAACTGAACCACTCCATAGTCAATATATAAATGTATTGAAGCGATGATGGGAGGTAAAATAAATTCTATTCTATAAGTATCTTGTTTACATAAGGCTATAATAGAAAATATATATGTTTTGGTGGTATCATATAAAAATATGTCATGAGAAATGTTTTCACATTATTTAAAACTTGAGAGTACAAATAAATTAAGAAATCAGATAATACTTTAAGACTGTTAATAAATCAAATGACTTAATATTTTAATGGATTATTATTATAGACGAATGTGATGCTTGAAGAGCAGACTAATCACTGAGTCTCATTACCAGCTTCTGCCACACGCCTGTGAACTAATTATGAAAATGTGTTAGGTTTGAGAAATGTTGAATTTAGAGGAAGTATACCCATATTTTGTGGAGGAATATTATAAAACAATTATGTAAAATCCACCCCTCGTGCTTCCGGAGGGGATTTGAACCATTTTATCCCCAACATCGATAGCCCATATTGTTGTGAGAGTGACACCTTAGAACATTCGACCACCAAAATGGATACTATAGCTATTATCTTCGTCCCTCCGAGAATGACCAACAAACCAAGATAAATTATCAAACTAAAATAAAACCTGTTGGACCAAATTTAGTAAGATTAACTATTTGTACTCAGATATTGGTACTATACCAGTAAAATTTATAAATACGTATGTTTAATTTATTTATTCATTCATCTTAAAGCCTTAAACCATAATAATTATTAATTAATAATTATTAATCAACTCATAGTTTCACAGAACTTTGGTAAAAATGCATGGCAGTGGTTCCCAAACTGTGGCTCACGAGCCGAGTTTTGGTGGACATGAACAATTTTTTTTACAAATATGAAAACATTGTAATTATTTTAAAATGTATGCTCATAAAAAAATAGAAAGTGAAAAGACGGAGGAAAATATTAACGAAAATTATCCGTTCTTCGATGCCTATTAAAGCTATGTGGGTCGTGAATATTAGTTGTCCCCAGCATTGGCTTCCAGATTCAATTGGTTGACCTATTTAGGTTTTCAAATATATCCTAGATTGTAGAGATGAACTGTAGTTAAATGGAAAACACCATAAATATGTATTTATATTGTGTACCCAATCCTGTGGTCATTATTTTCACAGGTTCATCTTACAATCAATTATACAATAGGATCCCCCCAAACACATTAAGGAATAAAATATTAATATAATAATTAAGTATAGTACAGAGCTCAGGCTACATTTTGAGCAAGATGGCAACACCCATTAGCTACTAGATACACCTGAGTGTTGAATAGCAACTAGATTATGACAAAGGGTACTAATAACAGTAAAGCTTAGTATAACAATCACCGCCAAATAAACAGTTACTAACTACCCTGTGTTGGTAAATATCAATTATTACCCACTTAATGGCAGCTAGTTACACTATATCTGCGTATAATAACAAAGGTCTAAATGGAGGTATGACCTGCTTGATTGGATATCAGCCCCATACACTTCCCTCCCTGATAATCTTTGGATGTTACCACAACATGATTGTATCGAATAGGGCAGCCACGTTTCATCCTCTTTAACACACCCTCAGCCTATCTTCCTCCGTGTTTCGGCCGTCCGGCACTTGGCTTGCTGGTGAGGTCAACACTAGACGATTAATCTATCACTATTATATAGATGCAGCTATCCAGTCTCCCTCCACGTGTATTAAAATAAGTAGTTCAATATAAGCACTTGTACACACTACGCTTTAATTCTACCCTTCTAACCATATCAACTATCCTTTAACCTGCGTTTGATGTGTTAAGTAGTCTATCCTGCTGCTCTCAAATTTCGCGTGACAACAAAAAGACAATTTAAAATTTCACTCTCGTTCCTAATATTCCAAATTGCAGGTTCTTCGAACAATTATAAAATAACTCTATTACCCTCTGAAAAAAAAAAGGAATAGAAGTTTTTCTTGCCTATCTCTAAAGGAGTCTTAGACTCAAAGAACTAAAATAAAATTCTTAGACCGTTCTTCTACTCAAACAAGTTCTAACGTTTAAAGCCAAAGGCTAAAATTCCTAGTCAAACAAATCAAAGTTTATATTAAAAAGATGCAATAATATCGGTAAAGTAGAAGTTCCCTTATCATTCCAAGCCAGTTTTACCTCTTCATGATGTCAACACCTTAAGCTGTCTAGACTTGTATCACTCCTCTCTAAGTGAATTCCCAAGCTTGAGCTAAAAGTATACAACTCATAAAAATAGCTATGACAAATCCTGGTAGGAAAAACCCAATAATAACTCTATATCAGACCTAGAGCATGAAATCATAAATGGCGGTTATGAAGTGGTTGAGCACAGTAACACCTGAGCGCATAGATTGGGGTTCGAGGAATAGCTAGTCATTTTAAAATCTTTTTATTCCATCGGAACTTGTTGTTAGGTTAGGTTAAGGTAGATTAGGTTAATCAAATTAATTGAAAAATACACCTGGCCATGGTACTTGAACCCAAGACCTTTTTATTAGCTCTGTCACTGAGATATCAAGGAATCGTCCTTAGCTCAGTGTAAATATTCGCTCATATTTTAAGGCAAAGTCTGTGATGGAAGTGTGGATATCATCAGATACTAAGAGCCGCCATTGATATCACAACCACCAGCAACTCGGCTGTGGCTTTATGCTGCAAATAGCTCATTACATTTTACAATACATTCTAAGAGAATCGATATAAAAGTAACAAGGCGTGGACTAGAGATTCCAGACTCTGAATATCCACAACAATTTTTCCCGTTACCATAAATCAAATAATACTCGCCCAATATCGCAATTCTGACACCAATGTAACGGGTGATTGGGAGACCGGGGGGGAGGGGGGGGGCATGGTAAGTTTACGTCACCGTGTGAACCACGAGCCTTTCAAAGTATAATGGGGTACACTTCTGATCAAACTGGATTAAAAACACATATGGAATATATAAAGATTTTTTTTACTAAATATAATACAACACATAAACTGATTAAGCTACAACTAAACAAGTCACGGAAATAAATAATAAAAATTATTTTTAATTATGTAAATTAATAAGCTAATAATAACACCCGTGTTACATTAAATAAATACATTAATAAATATAAAACTCATTGTAATAATTTAAATATTTAGAGTAGTCACAATAACAATCAATGGTTACATTAACAGTGTCATTGATTTATTGCCATTGGTCCACGCGTGCAACACACTGCACATACCAGCGTTAGACGATTGCTAGACTCACAGATTCACTCACTCTACACACCGGTCGACTCACTGAACACGTTGCCCACTCCCAGGTACTCTAGCCCGGACACCTTGGTCCACTCACTGAACACGCTGCCCACTCCCAGGCACTCTAACACGGACACGTTGGTCCACTCACTGAACACGCTGCCCACTCCCAGGCACTCTAACCCGGACACGCTGGTCCACTCACTGAACACGCTGCCCACTCCCAGGCACTCTAGCCCGAACACGCTGGTCCACTCACTTAACACGCTGCCCACTCCCAGGCACTCTAACCCGGACACGCTGGTCCACTCTCTGAACACGCTGCCCACTCCCAGGCACTCTATCCCGGACACGCTGGTCCACTCACTGAACACGCTGCCCACTCCCAGGCACTCTAGCCCGAACACGCTGGTCCACTCACTGAACACGCTGCCCACTCCCAGGCACTATAGCCCGAACACGCTGGTCCACTCACTGAACACGCTGCCCACTCCCAGGCACTCTAGCCCGAACACGCTGGTCCACTCACTGAACACGCTGCCCACTCCCAGGCACTATAGCCCGAACACGCTGGTCCACTCACTGAACACGCTGCCCACTCCCAGGCACTCTAGCCCGAACACGCTGGTCCACTCACTGAACACGCTGCCCACTCCCAGGCACTATAGCCCGAACACGCTGGTCCACTCACTGAACACGCTGCCCACTCCCAGGCACTCTAGCCCGAACACGCTGGTCCACTCACTGAACACGCTGCCCACTCCCAGGCACTATAGCCCGAACACGCTGGTCCACTCACTGAACACGCTGCCCACTCCCAGGCACTCTAGCCCGAACACGCTGGTCCACTCACTGAACACGCTGCCCACTCCCAGGCACTATAGCCCGAACACGCTGGTCCACTCACTGAACACGCTGCCCACTCCCAGGCACTCTAGCCCGAACACGCTGGTCCACTCACTGAACACGCTGCCCACTCCCAGGCACTATAGCCCGAACACGCTGGTCCACTCACTGAACACGCTGCCCACTCCCAGGCACTCTAGCCCGAACACGCTGGTCCACTCACTGAACACGCTGCCCACTCCCAGGCACTATAGCCCGAACACGCTGGTCCACTCACTGAACACGCTGCCCACTCCCAGGCACTCTAGCCCGAACACGCTGGTCCACTCACTGAACACGCTGCCCACTCCCAGGCACTATAGCCCGAACACGCTGGTCCACTCACTGAACACGCTGCCCACTCCCAGGCACTCTAGCCCGAACACGCTGGTCCACTCACTGAACACGCTGCCCACTCCCAGGCACTCTAGCCCGGACACGCTGGTCCACTCACTGAACACGCTGCCCACTCCCAGGCACTCTAACCCGGACACGCTGGTCCACTCACTGAACACGCTGCCCACTCCCAGGCACTCTAGCCCGAACACGCTGGTCCACTCACTTGGTTAGCCTCAACTCAAAGACTGGAAACCCTTCGCTGACTGCCATCCATGTGTACATAGGAATCACCGTTAATTATCTAGAATCCCCCACTCCTCCATTTTTAGACTATTCCACTGGATTCAAAGAAAACGAAGCGTATTCTTCTGCTTGCATCACTTCCCTTAGATTACGCTCTCCCTCTGACCCCTCTAGATACCATATCTGTGAGGCAGGCCACCTGCCAAACAAGAATGGAGTCGCAAAGAGGGTGAGTAAATAAATAACAAGCATTCCAGTCTCCCACTTCTAGCAGTTGGACACTAGTCTCATTACAAGAGTAGAACATTACTATCTCAAAAACTATTCTCACCGTAAATTTGGCAAAATGTATATTCACAATATTTAGATTATTTGATATATTGAGAAATTACAATATTCATTGAGTTTTACTTTAGACTGGGTGCCAGGCTTTTATCCTACATATGCAATTTAGGATTTTGCGTGAAGTTTGTTCAATGCTGTTTTGATATATATTTTGAAATTTTTTATATCCTATTTTTAAATGTAGGTTTTAGTATTACCTTTAGGAAGAGTAGAAGAGGAGTTCTACGAAATGACCCAATTTAGATAAAGTATTAGCTTTAATTAAAATTTTATATATAGCATTTTTGGTCTAGATTTTGAGCCCTTACTTTATAAAGACACTTTGACCATTATTTTGTACTGAATACACTTTATTATCTGCGATTTAGATCACTCTTGAGAAGGCTTCATATAGTTAGCTAGCCACTTCTGAACCATAGAGTTGGAAGAATCTGTCTAGGTTTTGGCCCTGGGACGTTCTATTGGTTAATGGAAATGCCAGTCAGACAGGGAACTGTCATTAGCGAGGTACAAAAGTCAAGTCTGGACTGGGAGGTGCGAGATTTATTCGTGATATACAATATATCCTACGTTTGGAGGAACCTGTGACAATGGCCTCTGAAATTAAATTTGTGCTCAACTTATTAATTTCAAAGCAAGTTCCACTAAACAGCTCCCTTTTGGTAATCATAACTCGACCAACATTTCTATTGCATCAGTTTTTAATTTCAATTTTTGTGGAAACATTCTTGAACGACTGAGTCTTTAAAAGAACACAACCGGACAATTATACCTTTAATCTTCGTCATCAAAAACCGATAGAATCCACGCAAGCGTAGCAAACATCTTCTCCTTGCTACAATTATAGAGGCTTCTCATTCACATAAATGACGTCGATTCTCAGAACCAGTATTGTTATATTTGCAAATGTGATTATATCCCTGGCAATGTGGTGACTTCCAATGATTTCCTTAGTTATATCACTAACTATAACTTGGTTAGGACCTTCCATGATGTCATTTTATATCTGTCCTTCTCCCAGTTTCAGGAGCGATTAATTTTAAATCTACTCTTGGGAACGCAAACTTCTATTCAGCCTCAGAGGCGGCACAAACCCGGACCTCAAAGGTTTGTACTACAGCGGCTCTAAATGACTGGGGGAACACTGGTAAACATTGACGGAAATCTTCACCTAAAAAATTACTTAACCGCCAAATAAGAAGTAAATTTTTACTGTAACTTTAAACAGGTCCTACTTTAGTAATAATATTTTAAGTATGAATTGGAGTCGCGGTCAATTATTAACCAATAAATGCGTTTTACTTTTTTGATTAAAACTGTGTTGGCTGAATTTATTTTCATCATAGGCGTTTATGTTTCAACTAAGTATACAGATACATTTAATTGTAGCCTAAATAATATGCCGGAATGCCTTTGAATATATTTTATTAATAATTAATGAAGAAATACCTCATCAAAATAAGAAAGAGAAGAGTTAATTAATTAATTTGATAACCATGACACAGAAATTTTCTTAGTACACAATTTAAGATCATGAAAAAAAATTCTTAAGTATATTAATATATCTTACTTTTTATTGTATCTTATAAATATGGATATAACCTATGATCTTATTCTATACAAATGTTAAAAAGGTGAGTCTAACAGAAAAATAAAAAAATAATGTAAAATCATGCATTATTTATTTAAAAAAAACCAAAACGATATTAACGAATAATAATTAGTTCAAGAGAATTTATATAAAATACAACGTACCTAACTAAATACACAGCTAAATGAAATGGAATAATATACGTTTTCATAGAAATATAACGATAATAAGAATATAAATATATACATTTTTACCGGCATGAATTTTATGTAAAGCATCATATTTCACAAGGAACATAAATGAAATAATATATACTGTCACTGAGTATCATGCCTTACCAAAGAGCATAGCGCAGTTCATTTCATCATAAGTTGTTTATTTTAATAATTATGACGCTCCTATGTAGTCTCTAGCTTTCCCTTTGATTTTCACTTATGTAATTGCAATATCAATGGACATCTTTAAGATAATCTTTCTTTGTGTATTAGTTTATTTTTATGGTTTTATTATAGTCGGTCATATCAATAGATAGGGCATTTTGGGGTCATAAAATATTGTTTAAGGTCTTATTATTATTAGCACCGCGTCTTACTACCCGTTCGGGTTATACGCACTTACGCTAATTTGTAATGGTAGGGTGATTGTGAGATGAAATGAAGGACCTACAGTTTAACGTGGAATCCGAACCACGGTGGAGGCCTGGCATTCCTCACATTCACAAGATGTCTTGTCAGAGGTGAAGGAAGGGTTTGGTAATCAGATAAATCTTTGCCGGGACCGGGATTGAACCCCGGCCGCCAGCATAGAAGTCTGACACCTTACCCCTAGACCACCAGGTCACCGTTTAAGGTCTTAACCTAAAATACTGAAAATATAGATTTTCTACCATGCATACAACTTTTTTATTACCTTAAATACATTTTTGAGCACTCTATTTAATCTGAAATGGGATAAATAAGTTTGTTACTTCAACCATCTTGGATTTTTAAAGTTTTAAATTTTTCTCATATAGGTGGTATTCTCCATATTATCATACACATTTTAATCTAATTTTTTTTGGAATTAATTTGTATGTGTAGTCTGCCATGCTGTGGATTTTTCCCATTATTATGACATGACCCATATCATCCAAACAAAATTTAAGTTTTCTATGACTCAATGTGTACATGTCATGCACCATTTTCAATCATAAATATTGAATTATTCATGTTTTCGATATTTCTCATAAAGATAGCTTGCTTAATTTCATCCATAACAATTTTAGATTCTCTATGACTAAATTTATACGTTTTCATTTGCAGTATTGGAATTTTTCAAGTTTATAAATTTGTTCATAAAGATAGAATGCTCCATAGACTCCAAAGCATATTTCAAATCTTCAGATCATAGGAAAGTTTGATAAATAACGATAAAAGGAGCTACAGACACCCTATTGAGTTTATCTATGTATATTTGATTAATTATCCTACTATGGGATTATGCCACATTGATAAAATAGATTGCAATATTTCGACCACAATTGGAAAAGAACCGTTTCTAAGATTACATATTATTGGCTTTTGAAATGGTAGCATTTTATTTGTGTGCCTAGACACAGAAAAATGATTTTTCTTCCATTACTGAAGGTCAAAGTGAAAAAAAAAGTTATCATTTACCCTGAGATTTAAAACACTTTAAATTTCAATGTTCCATCATTACATCTTATCTTACATATACAGTAGAGCATCGATAATTCGGACTAACTGGGGATCAGCCCAGTACGGATTATAGGTTTGTCCAGATTTTTGAAAATACAGTACCAATACCCAAAATATGTAAAAAATAAGCATAGACAGGAATACGTAGTAGAAACCTTTTCACTTAATTTCAAAAATGAACTAACACATTCTTTCTTGTTGCTAAGTATCCACATTCTGAAGAAATATAATAAGGCAAAAATCTAAAAACAAACAGCGTCTCCAATTTTTTTTAACAAGGGTTGATATGCGTTTTTATTTTGGCAGCTGTGTATATATAATATGTAGATATACAATAAATATTATGGATATTATATACTATATAATATATACACTTATTATATATAATATATTTGTATTATATAATTTATATTTATATTATAATATATATAACATTTGTATTATACATTTATATTATAATATAATATATAAGATATTTTTACTATACATTTATATTATAATATAATATATTTGTATTATATATTTATATTATAATATAATATTACCTATTTGTATAATATATTTATATTATAATATAATATATAAGATATTTGTATTATACATTTATATTATAATATAATATATATAAGATATTTATATAATATATTTATATTCTAATATATTATATTTGTATTATATATTTATATTCTAATATAACATATTTGTATTATATATTTATATTATAATATAATATTACCTATTTGTATAATATATAACATATTTGTATTATACATTTATATTATAATATAATATATATAAGATATTTATATAATATATTTATATTCTAATATAATATATTTGTATTATATATTTATATTATATTAAAATATAACATAACATATTTGTATTATATATTTATATTATAATATAATATAATATAATATATTTGTTTTATATGCAATATATATGAGCATAAGGTAATAATGTGTGTGTGGGTTCATATAAATATTAGCCACTGCTAGATTGGCTACAAAACTTAACCTTGAAAGGATGGTAGAGGGATTGCCTATACAACCAGAAACATTCTATAAAAGTGAATTTTCAAAAATGGCTCATTTGGAATTTGTGGATTTCGGGGGCTAAAAATATAGAAACAACCTTTGAGAGAAGGTAGATAGTAAAAATGTGTCAGACAGGTAGAAGTATCATTTCAAATTATCAAACAGGCATTACAATTTGAGATTTCAAATTAGGAATTGGTGAACCTGGGGCGTGCGGGTCTCCAAACTTTTAAAACTAATAGATAAAACAACTGTCAAAAATATGTATGGGCAAGAAAATTAAACAACTACTGCAAGTAGCTAAAATGTCTGATAATGTAACTCTGATAAAAAGGGTCGGAGGATATTATCTTATCTTATACATAGAGCAAAAAAAAGTACTGTAAGTGTGTGGGTGGATGGATCTGTCCAGGACATTTAGCCACTTGTGAATGTGCTGGAAAACTGAACATTGACAGGAAGTTTTAAATAAACCCAGAAAATTACAAAAATGGGATATTTCAGGATGTGGCTAAACGAAATGGGTGGGGGGATCTAATTATAAAATACACTTAGATCAGGTAAAGAAATAAAACTAATATTTGGCATACAAGTAAAGGGGCCATTCAAAATAATCATAACATTCCAAAAATTTTAAATTGTTAAACTATACTCGTGAGAATAGAGGAGGGAGTTTATAAACAGAAATATAACTTATGAAGATTGTAGAAAATATAAATTTGGCAGGCAAGTAAAAGAACAAGTCAAGATAGATGGATATTTAAAAAAAAATTGGAATGTACTAGTATCAATTGGAAAAATGGGGTAGGTGGGCAGGAGTGTTAAAAATTTACAAAATTAATAGAAACAACTTCTTACAGTGTGATATAATACTGAAGTTCTGAATGAAGGTAAAGGGGCCACTTAAAATTACCAGAAGAACTTCTCAATTTTAAATAGAGCCACGGGAAATTAGTTAAAGGGTGGTGGGGGTAAGAATACATTTGTGGGCGAGGTATAAAATAAAATTTGGCACGCATGTAGAAGGACCATCTCAGATAACCAAATGAAAAGGGAATGAAAAGGGAATTTGAAAAATTATTAAGAGGGAGGGTGCAATCAAAATTCCAAAAACCTCAACAAGCACTTACTTCTTTGATTGGAAGAGAATTCAAGTTGGCAAGTGGAATAAGAAACTGTTTGAATAAACATAAATATCTGAACATTTTAAATTTCAAAATGTAATTCTGGACGACAGGAAAAGGAGGGCAGATTAAGATGTATACATATAAGTAAAAAAACTCTTAAGAAGAGATACGATATTAAATGTATGTACTAATAATGTAGGAGGAACACCATAAATTACAAAATTAGTGTTGTATTTGGAGTCTGGTGACATGAGGTAGGTAATTTCAAAACTGCTAACTATTATTTATTATTTACCACCACATCTTACTACCCGTTCGGTTTATACGCCTTAAATACTAATTAAGCTAATGGATTAGGATATGGGAAGGTTTAATTAGAGGATGTGAACCCGCATTTGCGTGGAGGGAGAGTGGAAAAGCATTCGGGAAAAACCACTCTAGTTCACCCAACCGAGATTCGAACCTCGATCTCCCCGTCCTCATTAGTCGAGCTCAACACGACCAGCGCGTTAGCTATCCACGCCACAGAGGTGGGTTGCTAACACTAAAATATTAAACTAGCTAGTAGTGTGGTAGAAGATTTCAAACTGTCAGGCAGGTCCAAGGGCAACCTAAAGGGCAATGCAACTTTGAACGTTCTTGAATGTATAAATGAAGGACGAGGATTTTAAAAGATGTTCCCCTCAAAATTTCGGACAATAAAAAAACTTGGCTCTGTGGAAATTTTAATTATTTTATTTTACTAAGAGTAATGTGTCAAAATCAAATAAAGAGAAGATAAAAATGAAAGGCTTAAAATTAAAAATTGATGTATGAAAAAATGGGCAAGGCTGGAATCTTACAAAACTTAAATCATCAACCCTTTATCGGTGAGGTAAGAAATTGAAATTTGGCAAGACAATAAGTAAATATCACAAAAGCCAAACAATTTAGAAATTTTAAATTACAAACTAGCAGAATAGTGAGATTGGGGATGAAAATAAATTTATAAAATTGAAGAAAACACATTTTCTTTATGGTATAAAATATAAATTTTCTGAGGAAATTAGAAAATAATATTCTTTTTAAATTCCGCACTGTTGTATCTTGCAGCAACTCACACTGGCAACGGTTCTGAATCAGCAGTCACGCATTCGTAACAGCTCATGTTTTCAAATATATAGATTGTTTTGCCAATTAGCATAGCATATAATATTGGGTAAACATTCCTACTTTTTTGGTGTATAGCAGCGAGTTTTTAGACCGGGGTAGGGGAAGGATACCAGTTGTTCCAAAGTGCTCTACATACTCAGCAACAAGTTGTAGCAACTTGTGTCCCTGTTCAGTACGGAGGATGCCTCAACCCATCTTGAAGGCCCTAGACAGACCAAAGCCACGTAGCGCCGGGCATTCAGATGTTCGACACCAGTTAAACTTGTAATAACAAAGATAAATCAGGACACGGATCTGCACAGTATCTTTACGAGGAGCTTTTTTCTTAACTCTTTCAATTTGTTATAAGACTTACGTCACGTGTATGCACTTGTATGGTAATTAATATATTTCAATAAACAAGATCAAAACGAACCCCACAATTATTTGCCATTGCCTATCCATCTCACTAAGCTATCCTAGTACTCCGGCCCACGTGCTGGGTAGTAGCAATAATAACATCAATATCTGGGTTGAAGGAACACTAAGCTATCCTAGTACTCCGGCCCACGTGCTGGGTAGTAGCAATAATAACATCAATATCTGGGTTGAAGGAACATTAAGCTATCCTAGTACTCCGGCCCACGTGCTGGGTAGTAGCAATAATAAAATTAATATCTGGGTTGAAGGAACACTAAGCTATCCTAGTACTCCGGCCCACGTGCTGAGTAGTAGCAATAATAACATCAATATCTGGGTTGAAGGAACACTAAGCTATCCTAGTACTCTGGCCCACGTGCTGGGTAGTAGCAATAATAACATCAATATCTGGGTTGAAGGAACACTAAGCTATCCTGGTACTCCGGCCCACGTGCTGGGTAGTAGCAATAATAACATCAATATCTGGGTTGAAGGAACACTAAGCTATCCTAGTACTCCGGCCCACGTGCTGGGTAGTAGCAATAATAACATCAATATCTGGGTTGAAGGAACACTAAGCTATTCTAGTACTCCGGTCCACGTGCTGGGTAGTAGCAATAATAACATCAATATCTGGGTTGAAAGAACATTAAGAATTTCAAATAATAATATAAAAATATTTTTTAAGTTTGGTAGACAATTTAAATACCCAAAAACCGTTAGGAGGATCACCCAAAATAATAAAAATATATAATTACTGAGAATTTGAAATTTGAAAAATTGTTCCAAGACACAGGAGGAGGGAGGGTTAAATGTTCCAAACAAATAGAAAAAAAATCTATGATTGTATTAAAATTGAAACTCGGCATGTAAGTAAATATACCATCCCGAGGAACTGAATGTTGTCTGAATAAATTGATTTTCAAAATTGAAGATCAGGAAATGTAAGAGCTCAAAATGTATTCTACTAATGTTGAACATTATAATCGATATTGTTAAAAATTAAAATTCTGCAGGCACGTAAGTGAACCATATTATATATCCAAGTAAGTATTAGAGTTTTAGCATTATAATGTGCTAAGTAGGATGAGTTGATAAGCTTGTAATCTATCCAAAACTATCAGAAAATATAATTTTCAGTGCAAAAGAAAATTTAAACTTGTCAATTTGTAAAATGGACCAACCCAAATAACATAAAAGTTGAAAAGTTTGTAATTTCAAAGTAGGGGTTTGGGAAATTTCTAAAACATACTGGGCCTTTAAAATTGCGTTTCTAAAAATATATAACTTTTTCGATTTGGAATAAAGTTTTAATTTTTAAGGCAGAAGAAAAATATACTACAAATTAAATACTATTTTAGAGTGGATCCATAGCGTTTACAAATTTCAAAGCTATAAATAGAAGAATAATCTATAGCCTATGCATGAGTGACATGATGATTAAAAAAACCTTTTGGGGACATCTGGTAAGCCATGATGCTCTTTGGGTAACCATGATGCTCATTTATTATATATGTCTTTATACCTGTTTATTATTTATTTACACCCTTTGGTGAACCTTTTTTTCTAACATATAATTGTAACAATGTATATTACTTCCAAAATGTATCTATTATTAAAACTAGACAGATTTAGTGTTGTAAATGGATTGCATTCGTTTGTGTACTCAGTTCAGGGGGAAGGTAGTATTTTGCTTCATATATTTAATTTATTTAAATCTTTTTGATTGACATATTTGGTTTGGGATTGACATAGTTCAATATAAAAGTGTTTGTAGCCGGTTGTATGTTGAAATGTCCTAATTTTACATATGCTGAGTAGATTTGCGAGGTAATACTCGTCAAACTGCTAGCAGATTATAGACCAGAGTAATAATGCAAGCTTTCAAGGTATGGTCCGTACCTTTCAGGGTAGACGGTATGTACTGTGCATTCTACTCTACCAAAAATATAGATAGCCAAAGATTACGCTTAAAAGATTTTTAATTAATTCACTAATAAAAAAATTCAATGAGTAAAAAATAAATTATTTCAAATTTTTTACTTAAAAGGGAATTAATAATTACAAATACTGTTTGTGTTCATGTAGTAACTAGAAATTAATAAAATTTTCAGATGCATCAATGCAATTGAAATATTTATTCCAAATTGGAGCGATCTATACATTTTAAAAATTCTAACAAAGGAATCTTCTTAATGATTAATATTATCATACCATTAGATTAATTTTTAATTTGTAAATTGACCGATAAACAAATGTTGACACAAGATAAAAGTGTTAGTTTATCAATCCCAAGATGTGATAAGCGCTAAATAAATTCAAATGCACGTTAACACAAGTAATTATTGACTAGTGTAAGATGTATTATATTGAAACCAGTAGCCACAAATAATTATATTTAAAGTACTCAATTGCAATGTCAACCTAGAACTAATATGCATCCAAGACAGTGTTGATTTGTTAATTAGAACACTCTTCCTATCCCTGATCAAAATAGTCCTGAGACTTTACTCCGAGACAATACATTATTGATGCCTAATGATTGAGATTCTTACTAAGTACACTCCGAGACAATACATTATTGATGCCTAATGATCGAGATTCTTACTAAGTACACTCCGAGATAAATTATTAAATATTAATTCCCTTTGAACGTTAGATACCTGATCGACATTTTTTTAAACATATTTTCCTCAAACTATATATTATTTTAATACTTTTAATATTTGTATCACACATAAATTGCTAGACAAACAACAAATATAATACTCTATTCTAACATACTAATATTGTAATGTATTCTGAAAATTGAAAAATGACACCTAGACACTGGAACCGGACCCAGGATCCTTGGATTAGTACGCCAATTCTCTAACCACTGAGCTATCCAGGAATAGTCCCACACCCAGGGTCATTCTTCACTCATATTTTAAGACAGAGTCTGTGATGAACGTGTGGAAATCGTCGGCTAAAAATGTGTGATCAATTATCAGATAACGCAGCTACCGTTGACTCCGTGGTTGTGTTTCGCTGACTTAAAATACAAGTGAAGAATAATCCCGTTCACGGAACGACTCCTGAATAGCTCGGTGTCAGAAAATTCTAGGTTCGATTCCTGTGCCCAGGTGTTATTTTCCAATTTAAAGAATATGCTATTTATATGCGACTACAACCGTAACTACCAAGTCATATAGCTTATTAATTTAGTCCATCATACTAATATAAGTTAAAGTTATTAGGTTTCGAGTTATTTTTAACTGAATATCTTAAAATGGAAGTTTCTCCTATTTGATAACAAATGATTCCACAAGTAGTTAACAATCGTCTCCAAATATACGAGCTACTATGAAAGTGCCTCATGCCTAGTGTCAATGCTGTTGTATTTTGAATGGCATGCCATGAAGGAAACAGTAATAGAGATTAAAGCACACACAAACGGACCATATTTTGCCCTCTGCTGTGTTGGATCATCAATACGAGGGTCAGATGGGGCAGTCATCCCGCAGCAGAAGTCGGCATCTGGAACAAAGCAAAGAAGCGGCATGCCTCGTCTACTGAGCCTCTAGTACAGGATAAAGCAAAACATAATATCTAGCGTTCTAACACTACATTGTACTATACCATTCTTCAATTATCTCCTTTGTTTGAAGATTGATGCAGGTTTGGGAGACCCTAAACCATCTTACCAAAACACTACTGCTCTTCAATGATAATATAGCATGGGGGATGAAAATTGATAACTGTAGTTTATATTTGGTTAAATCCAATCTAGCTTTCAACTAGGCCTAAAACGTAAAGATACAATCAAACTAATTTATTGATAGAGATACAGGATGGGCAGAGAGTGATTATGCATTTAATAACACTATATATTTACTATTTTAAATAATAAGTGCTTTAAATTAAACTTAAAATAACAACAAAAGATTGAAAATTGTCTACATACCTTTGAATTGTTTATTCTTTTAAAACACTGTCTTTAAGTTGGCTGCCACTATATGCACTGCCTTGTCGAATTTTCTTTTCAAATCTTGACGTGTCCTTGTGCAATGTTTCTTGTCGATTTGCTTCAACTTACAACTCGCAAGAAAAACACTGTAACAGTTAAGTCTGTTGAACGGGGAGGACAGGAAACATTTGGCGAAGAACCTTCATTAATATTCGACCTTTCTGAGAACCAAACTGTAACAAAAGGGCATGTATGCCAACAACATGTGATTCCAGAAAGATGAGGCAACGGCCCGCACGATCCCAACATCTTCAGACTTTATCTTGTTGGGAATGTTGAAGAGTCATGTTCACGTGACTCGTCCAACAACTATTTAGGAACTTAAAGAAAGTGTTGTCGTAGAAGTTGAAGCAATTCAACAATAAACATTGAACAAAGTCAAGATTTGAGAAGTGTGTACAACAATATATTACATATAGTGGTGGCCATCTTAAAGATATTCTAATATTTGTAGGAAATTTTCAATATTTTATTGTTATTTTAACATTAATTTTAAGCATTTATTAGTTTAAATAGTAAAGATACAGATTTATTAAATATATCAACACTCTTTGTCCCACCCTGTATAGCTCATTTTCTTAAATTAATATGCCTGAAAATAAACTATTTTATAAATTAAACTATCAAGTAATGTGAATGACAAATCAAAGAAACAAATTATTTCAATGAGGATAGTGTTTTGAATAATTAACAATACATGTGATAGTGGGAATATAAAATATAATATCTAGAATTTGAATGTGTGCTGGAGGATAGTAGTTTGAAAGGTTATCCTATAGATCAATGTGAAAGACACATATTACGTTGTTTGGGCAAGTTGAGATGATGAGTTGAATGGAGGGACGAAGCGAATATGTGAGGGTAGAGTGTTTTGACCAAAAGGAAGTGGTGGGCCATATAAGACGCGTTTAAATCCCGTAGAACGATGTGATTAAAAGAGAAACATTTAGGGTCTTAAGAATAGAAAACCATGCAAGGATAGAGAAGAGTGGAGAAAATTAGTGAAATTGGATTAAGTACGATGTTGTTGTTTTTGAATTATATGCACAGTGTCTTGCCTACCCCGTAAAGAATGCGTGTATGATAAGTTATATATGTATGTGGCAATAGATTTTAAAATGCTAGCTAGGAATTGAGCAAAATAATTTTTTATGATGATAATTTAAAATGATATAATATAGCATTGTAATATAGTATATATGTAGCTACCGTAAATACACTGATCTTTTTATAGAAAAGGTTTTCGGTGTGTATTTTTTTATAAGTATTACTATGGAAATCACATTTGTAATTTTTTTCCTCAATCTTGATATTATATTATTTGAATTTAAAAATGACACTTGGACAGTGGAATCGGACCCAGGACCTTTGTCTTAATACTCCAATGATCTTATCACTGATATATTCACGAGTCATCTTGCCTTCAGAGCACTATTCACTTGTATTTCAAGGCACAGTCTGTTATGGACGTGCGGAAATCGTAAGCTACATGTGAATATGACGGTCTCAGCACGTCCATCACAGACTGTGCCTTGAAATACGAGTGAATAATGCTCTGGGTGCGGGATGACTCCTGACTAGCTCAGTGGTAAGAAGATTAGCACACTAAGACAAAAGTCCCAGGTTCGATTCCAATGTCCAGGTGCCATTTTTCAATCTAAAGAATATGTTATTAAAATACTGTAACAGCTGTTGCTACAACTACAGTAGCCCCATGGCTTCTTTGGTGCTGACTGACATCTCACTGCTGACGGCTTTGAAAAGTTACCCCGCCAAATTATGTATCCCTACGCCGAACAAAATGATCTTCAAAATCATGTGTTTTGCAGATGTCACTTCTGACAGTCAAAATTTATGTACATACCTAAATGTTGACTGTCAGAAGTCAGCTGCGAGCTGTCAGTCAGCACCAAAGAGGCCATGCGGCTACTGTATAGTAGTTAAATATTACTTAAATAATTTTTCTATTTTGATTAATAATAAATATATTTTTAAGACATTCATTGATGAAGCTTTATTAGCTGGCTTGTTTTGGATGGTGAAATTTAAATGTTGATTTTTATAATATCTAAAATTATACTTAATCACTATTAAGGAACAATGTTTAGTTTACAAGAAATATGATAAAACAATACCAAAACGAAGGCATTTGTCCTGTCTAGGTATAGTTCAGATTTAATTTATATATGAATTTTGGACAATTAGTCAAGGAAAGACTATAAATAAAAGATATATTTCCCTACTCATTAAATCTACGTAATATTTTAATAAAAGTCTTAAATATATGAAGAATACTCTAGCTTTTGATTAGTCCTCGATTTAATAAAACCACATTAAATTTAAATGAACAGGCTATTTTAATCTAAAATACACACATACTACTATGCCATATACATTAATTCACTTCATCACGCTTCTACAAACAATTGACCTTCACACATGATTCATTTGAATTATTTACTCCTGAGAGGATAGCTACGATCTAGAGTTACGCCAAATATTTCATTTTGAAATATAGAAATCTAAAATATAATAGATTTGACTGAACGTAATTTTATAGAGAGGAGCCTCATTTTCACTGTCATCTTTTTTAATCAACAGATTTTTCTTTTCAAATATATATGTTTATTTATATATTTGTATATGTATATATATTATTGATAAACGATCAATGTGTTCTTATTGCTCCTCAAATAAATCTGCCAATGCAGTGATATTGTTTCAACCTTACCCTGTATTCTCATTGGAGATAGCCTTCTTCCCGTAAGTATATTGTATATGTACACTCCGTCGAGATTGAAAGGTAGCAACTTATAATTCACTGAGCCCGCGAGGTATGATATTCCTCCACACATGAC
>CABFOV010003683.1:4103-16331 GCA_902141375.1 Timema poppense
TATATATATATATATATATATATATATATATATATATATATATACAAACACACACACACCTTCTGGCCGATATAGAAGGTCGTTCGTTCTAAATGTTAATGATAAGCAAAGCAGTGACCTTAACGCTTAAGTTATATAAAAGTACTAATATGTTTTAATTTGTTTGTATCAGATTTACTAATACTATCATATAAAATATGTCATGGGTAATAAAGCTCGATGATACGACGCGCAGGCTTACTCCAGTTTGGGTAAATCACTTGAACACAAAACATCTCCATTCTTACATGAATTAACTTAAGCATTTACGTGTTGCGTTTTCTTTGGTA
Source organism: Timema poppense (assembly GCA_902141375.1). Taxonomy (NCBI): domain Eukaryota; kingdom Metazoa; phylum Arthropoda; class Insecta; order Phasmatodea; family Timematidae; genus Timema; species Timema poppense. The sequence continues at coordinate 4,433 of CABFOV010003683.1, forward strand.
AATAGCACGACTCGGACAATTTTATTGAGTCTCACCCTTATGCTATATTTTGAAAACCATACAAATATGTGAAACTGTCCGTTTGGGGGCGTTCAAGTCATACGTATTCAGCCTAGAGGGAGAGGGGGTTTGTGATTGTGAGCTTTGCTTATTTTTCTGACAAGGGGGAGGGGGGTCGGAACAATGCTTACGTAAGCCAAAGAAAGACGGGTCGAATTGAGAGAGGGCGCATCGCAAGCCGCTTGGACATTCAGGCAGCAATGAAGATGCTGAGTGGCTAACAGAGGTAGAAGTGTAGAAGTCTATAGAAGTGAGCCAAAGTTTGAGGGACCTTGTCCTCCCAAATAGAAACATAATTGAAAGTGTTAAGACGTGGGTTCAAGGACCTTGGTCATAGGATTAAATGGTTTTCAGGATGTTATTTTTTTAAATTTAATATCCATGTCTTCACTAGCAGTACGTTTTTTATAACTTCAATTAATAGTTAGTTAAAATTTTAAACTTTCATAATGTTATAACTTGTTTTGATGCTACCTGTTCAATAAATAATTTAAATACATTGTAATACCAGTGTTAATTGTCAATTATTGTGTAAGATTAATTTACAGCTCTATTTTAATAATTACTAGCAATTTATGAATTTTAAACGTTTTTTTTACCATCGCTCACTAACTGTTCAGGCTAAAATTGCATGAAAAAAAGAACGGTTACTCCCGTGAACAAATAAAAAAAATCGGTAAATCTTATGTAATCAAGAGGTTGCTTATTTTTACTTTGTCAAAAATGTGCTTACGTAATACATGACTCCCCCTTTTCCGGGAACGTATCTTCCCCGATTGTACTAACAGGGGAGGAATATGTAAAGACGCGCCTGTAGGAAGTGTATCCGTATTTTCGTGTTGCGAGGATGGGAAACCTTTTGGTCAAAAAACCTTCCCACTACATCCATCCAGAATTCGAGCCTCGACCTCTGCAAACTAGACAATACGACATTGACGTTTAGTCCGCGTGCCCACCAATGTGATAAACATAATTTAGATTTATTGTGTTCATCCTGTGGCGGAGTTAATTCAATTTTTGGCGATAGACCTCTGAGTTTTGATGTCGGTAGGGAAGGTTTGCAGCCTCAGGTTAAGTTTGCTTGTCCACTTTAAAGATAAACACTAATGTATAATTAATTGTTAAGCAAAATTATGCATTACTCGTGTGACTATTACATTATATTTAAATGAAAAATCCCAATCGGGACGCGGATATCGAACCTATATATTTTGGATAAGAGCCAATGCTTAGCATGAAAACAGTTTCAGCGTCGACATTTACAATACATGTCCAGATATATTTTTAATTGTAATAGTGGGGAATGCCAGGCCTCCACCGTGGTTCGGATTCCACGTTAAACTGTAGCTCCTCCATTTCATCTCACTATCACCCTACCAATTACACAATAATAATAGTGGTAGGCACCAATAATTCAATGGTTACGAACTGTAAACAATATGGTTCTAGGTATAATAATCTCCTCCCTCATTATTAACACACGAGATGTTTTATTTCAAAGTTATAATACTATACAGTACTCACCATATTGTCAAGTTAATTAAGCTGGGCCTCCTTCAGTGACCGAGCCACGAGTGCCTGGCCTTGGTTAAGAGACAATTCAGGTTAACTCAGCCCAACCCCCGTGGCCAAGTTCAAGGTGTGATTGAAGCGATCTCATGGCTTTTCATGGCCAAAAAATGAACTAAAATAAGTATCTTGCGACACCACGTGTTTATTATGAGCTCTTTGCCAGACCGAGTAGAGTATTTAAGATTGCAGAGAGGCAGTTTTAAAATGTAGGCTCACAATAATGTTCCCAAATAAACTCAATTTATAGATTAAAAAAAAAAAAGTTTTCCCGACTCATATACAGTTATTCAGGGCTCAATTAAAAGACTTCAGTCCATTTACCATAGGAAGATCCATAGCAAATATAAACATATACTTTTTGGATCCAATATTATTATTATTATTATTATTACCGCGTCTTACTACCCGTTCGGGTTATACGCACTTACGCTAATGTGTAATGGTAGGATGATTGTGAGATGAAATGGAGGACCTACAGTTTAACGTGGGATCCGAACTACGGTGGAGGCCTGGCATTCCTCATATTCACAAGTTGTCTTGTCAGAAGTGAAGGAAGGGTTTGGTAATCAGATAAATCTTTGCCAGGACCGAGGATTGAACCCCGGCCGTCAGCATAGAAGTCTGACACCTTACCCCTAGACCGCGAGGTCACCGACTCCAACATTAATAACATTTTACTATATTATATTATTTTATTGATATTAATAATATATATATAAAAAGTGACAGCTTAAGTTTACATGACATAACGTATGGATAAATTAAAGTTAGTATATATTCAGGGTTAGCTCTCTTATGTGGCACAGTAATGTCTTATTTGTTGGTTCTCTCAAAGTAATAACCAGATCATGTTTGAAGCTGAGTAGGTATAAAATAGTATTGTTACCCCTTCACAATGTTGACCAGCAAACCTAATTCATGACAGTCAAATGAGTCATGATCAACAGTTCATTAAAATTTCTTCATACCCATAATCACCATCACTAATTTGTTATGAGAATATAATTATATTAAGATTGTACCAACCACTTTTAAATTGATAATAATCTACTATATATTATTAGGTGTTCTGTCTTATGACAGGTCCATTACTTTTGTCAGTGAACTTACATATACCACTATGGATCATTGGGGATTTTCCAAAATATTGTATTTTAATACTAACTAATAACGTTTGGACATATATAATTATTGAAGTTTAGCAACCAACATTGAAATTTCCATAAAAAATTTAGAATTAAGTATATATTTAAATACAAATATTAAGGAGGGTCTCAAACAGTTATTTTTTAAACTATTGAGTAAACCAATAATCCAAACAAAACACTAATAACACACTAATTTACAACAGCAAAATATGATATTTATGAAAATACAGACACTCAACCTTGAATAATAAAGACAAAGATGTGCAAGTATTTTCTAGCAGAATGACAATGCACTTGTTATAATATAAGTTACGTGATTGTAAGATATATAAAATCAGATTTTATGTTATTGTTACTAAAACTACTACCAATTATCTGCCAGTTAAGAGCACATCTGAAATTCATGTTGAGTACAATATCAATTAGATTATTAAATTGAATAAAATAGTCATTATCTTACTCTACACATTTTTTATATTATTATATTGAATTTTTATGATAATGAATCTCACAAAAAAGGTAATAAGTTGTATATAGAATTTGTGTGACATTTTTGGGGGAAAAAAGTTTTATCATAAGAGGGTCACATCAAATTGTATTTTAATGTGTTAAATTTAAAAAAAGTATGTTTATGGCTTATGATTAAGATAAAGTATATGAACTTACTTTATCGTTTCAACAATTTCAAGAGCCCCATCATGTTTGTCCTGAAACAGAAAATACACCTCTTTATAGTTTATAGATTGCACAGTTTGTTAAAATTGTAATTGACCTTTATTTTTGTTCAGTGACAAATTACCTTAAGTAATATCAAGCTTACATTTAAATCTCAATGATCCGTTTCGGTGGCCACAAGGTCTAAGGCGCTACTCTCGCAATAGACTAAACTGTCAACGATGAGATCAAGGTTCGAATCTCGGTCGAATGTAGGCCTACTCAGGGTGGTCTTGCCACTCTACTTCCACGCAAATGCGGGTACTTTTGATACATGTAACCTTCCATACCCCTAAAAGCATTAGCGTAATAGGTACACAAGGTAGTATATAATAAGACGCGGGGCTCGAAAGAAAAGTTTTAAAGGTTGAAATTACAATCCACAAACTTAAAACAGATGTTGGCTAGTTGGGTTGTAGAATAACTTCTGACGTTTCGTGTGACGTAGCAACAAAACAAGTGGTGTTGATATAGTTCCTACATCGCATCTTAAAACCATTTCGGACTATTTGCTACGGTGTACAAATGGAATGTGAGGAAGATGGAAGAGAGAGAGAAATAATTTAGGAAGAGCCCTACCGGGATTCGAACCCCGACTTTCCTGTCGCGGACAAGGATAATAGCCTGTATTTGACTTGTTCCAACTCACGCAATACATCATTTGTCAGTGTCTACCTAACCTAATTGGACAAGTGCCCTTTTTCCAATAACCCGTCGTACCCAACACTTGAGAAGTGAACCAAACAGGGAGGAAGAGGAGGGGAAGGGGGCTTGGCACTCAAGGTCAGTCACCTCCAGCCTGAATCACATGTTTAACACCAACATGGTTGGGTTGGGGCCTAGACTTTCAGCACAAACGCTAGCCTACGATATTGCTCCGAAGGGTTCCAGTTGCGAAATGGATTAGTTTACAGATAAAGGGCAGTTAGAGTTGATTTAAAGCCGAACCAGAAGTTGGACCTGAGGCAGGGACAGTGAACTACTAACTACAAGTATAGATAGTCCGTCAATGGCCAACAAGTTATCCTTGACCTGTACTGATGAGTACGCTGACAAAAATGTCAGTATCACCTTTGGTTTCCTCAATGGCTATTTACAATATAGACAATGCCTAATTTTCCGTTTCATGGTCAAATTCCCCCGACTATTCCAGGGTTTCCCTGTCTGTAAAAACTTTTATTGCCCCAGAATATTAGTTACTCTCATTTTAACAACATGAATGTTCCGATTACTCATTCAACCCTAATAGAATCATGTGCAGCTACAAAAGTACACAACTATTGTATTCCCTTTCAAACCACACTCCTTCAGCACCCATTCATCAATCACCCTAGAGGCCTAGTAAGATTTTGGTAGGAAGAACTGTTTAGAAATACATAGTTTTTGGTGGTCAACTTTGTTACATTTTACTATATTATAAATATTAACTTTTATGTAGGCCTATTGATCATATCTATCAACAGTGGCAGCTGCAGATCACATTAATTGACATATAAATAGACTTACATTGAAATTGTTTTAGTAACTTTTGTAGAAGTCAAATAATGTTATACCAAAATTCTAAACACACGATTAAGATGTCTACACTAGAAAAACCAAATGTCTTGTGTGTGTGTGTGTGTGTCAAACAATAAATGAATATGCGTAAGCCTATAGGTGTTTTGAAAAGATTCTGCACTGTATATAGAAGCCCTAACTTATATTTGAAATTGAGTAAGTACTGCTAACTTGTAATTAGGGGCATACAAAATTCACATTTATAATATTTAATGCACATTTTTAGGCAAATTCTGTTTTCACACAAATAACACAAATTTAAGTTTTTTAATAAAAACATTTTCTTTGTAATTGGGCAAATACCACGTCATACAATACAATGTGGTAGCACCGGCGATAGCGCTCCAAGAAAGGACATTTAGGCTATGTAGTCTATATGAACTTTACTACAAGCAATCATGTTTGGCCAAATTATATCTTCTTTATATTTACTCCCCTCTCGTTATTTAATAGAAGTTTAGTCATCTATGACAATATGTTTTGGTGTTGGCTTTATTATTGTTTGGTCTACACATAATGATAGATTATTTTGATAAATTGCTTTTTGTCAAACTCAAAGATAATGATATTGAAATATCAAGTTTGGCATTACTCAGCATGAAATATTTTGTGCATAGCCTATTTATATTTGATTCTCTGAATATGTTGATTAAACACACAATATGAACGAAAAATGTAAACAGTTTTACTTTTTTTATGTATGAATAGTAATTTGACTTATATTTATGTAAACAATAATATCGGTTTCAGCATATAATATCTATTTTAGAGAAAAATAACACAACTTTTTCCTTAAAAATGAAATCACCTTTTGCATGTTTATACTTAGCCTATAATATGCAGTTTGTACTTGAAATAGATGTTAAGTTTTTTAAATGGCCTGTATATAATCATGATCTATAGCCTACATAGAATAATACTACTATATTGTTTTTAATACTGGGTTATATTAACACGATCTTAGGATTGTTGTTGGGATTGGTGTTGCGACTTCCCAAGGTTAATTTTGTGTACTCATATAACCTTGTACAATTTAGCAAGTGCTTGATAAATAGCCTAAAGATATCATTTTAAAAGTAGGAGTTAACATATTCAGACATGGAGCCTATTGTCAAAGATAATTTAGCTAGGCCTATTTTTTAAAATATTTTCTGTGCATCAGGTCTCATCACCCATTCAGGTTATTCACACTATGTTAGCCATTATTATAATAAGGTATGGTTTAGTATCAACTATGGTAAAAGGCCTACCCTCCCTTCACGTATCTGTTGTTTAAATTCCACTTTCATGCCTACCCTATTAGTGTAAATTAATATAATTTGTTTTAGGCCTAAGTTTTGTGTTCCAATTTAATCTCTTAGCGGCTTAACCCTTCAGCGGTGCGTGATTAATTTTTTAACCAGAGCTATTAGGCTAAAATGTCATGACTTAGAATACTAAATTCAACCTACTTGCTTTAGTTGTTCACTGGAATGGCCATTAGTCAAAATATGAACCTCTATGTAGTTACATGATTTGCCAACAGAGTATCAGGTATTGTGGTCAAATATTCAACCCATTGCTCATCTATGCATTAGCGTGTTGATCATATAAATATACATTTTTATTATTTATAAATTAAAAATTGCTGAAGTTGTTTTTTGCTACGCTCATATGAGTAATTAGGTATTGATTGTGTATAATAAACACTTTGTTATGGCCAAATAAATTGTAATGTTTACATTTCATTCTCATACTGGTTGCCTAACCTCTTTTTCACAATTTTTTGTTGGATTTTATTTACTAAATATCCGAAGAGATATTTTACAAAAAGAAAAGGGATTTGTTGATTATAGTAAATATAGAATATATTTCATAGGTTTCCGAGAACTGGATTGTTTCGGCAGACTTGTTATAAACAAAACAATGTGGCTGCTAAACTTTATTTTTAGGTGACGTGTGGTAGTAAATCACAAGTTATATTACGATGGAGTATTGTGAGCGGTTTTTAGGGAATGCTGTATTTGCTGTACTTTGCTAACTTTAAATTAGCATTTTTATAAAATATATATGTAGATTTTTATAACCATTTATAAAATAGATTTTGTTTTTTCTAAGGTTTGTGTGTGTTTCTTTGGTATAAGTTCTCAGAAAGTTTCTAATTTTTTCACTTTCTAATTATTATTTTTTAGATTTTATCATCTGGATATTGCTAGTTATCTAAAGGAACGTAGCCCTACTGAATAGCAGGCCACTGATTCAGACTAGAAAACTATGTATAAATAATATTTACTACTTTAATTATTTTTACGATTAATTTTATCATTGTTTAAATTTAGTTAATTAATGAGTGGTGTGAAACATAGTGAAAAAAGCTTATTCTAATTTATTTATGGTTAAACTACCCAATCACCAAAGTGAATGTAGCTAGACCTATGAAGTTAAATAATTTCCTTTATCAAGAGGCCCACACTGATTTGTGTTGGTAAGTTAGGACTTCTTACCAAAATCAGTGTATATTATCAATAAGGGCCTAGGCTTCCAAAAAAGTACAAAGTATAATTCAAGTGCAAATGAAAATAAGAAATTATTTGAAGAAAACCTGGCTCACTTAAATTTCACACCTTCGTTTGCTTTTGTTCATAAATTGATCAAGTAGGATATAAGCTAAGATTAAATCTCAAAGGGTTTGTTATTCAAATACTATTAATTTTATACTATAAAAATGAGTTACTTTAACTGCAGTTTGGAATGAATATCTAAATTAGTATCTATTAACTCAAAATTCAAGAGCGAAGATAACCAAACTAAAAAATTTCTATTTGAGAGTAAATATTATATTTTAGGGCCTAGTATATTTACGTAACTCTACCACTGTTTATTGACCTATGACTGCACCAGCAGTTGTATATTATGGAATGACCTACTTAAACGGAAGTATCAATGGTTCAGCCAAGGTCTCATTGTTTCGTTTATTTTTAGCCAGATATCCCATTAGTTTTAAAAAATCATATTTCTTAATCGATAATACAAAACAAAAATATCCGAATAATATTATCTTAGTAAAAGAGAGTTTCATTCCTATTACACACTCGCCAGTTATATCATTAAGAAATGATTGTTTAGCCTTAGCCAAGCAAGTTTCTCATCTAACACACACTTTCATTATAAAAATAACATTAAGTAGAGATTATCACAATATAAAAATATTCAAACACAACACGATCCTTGTCTTAAATCTTATAAATGTCTGTAACTATATTATAATGTTTAATATCGATACTAAATACTTTCATATACAACATAAATAAACTGCAATGCATTATGCTATAAGAAGATACTTACAGAGCCAGTGCCTGAAGTTAGCGGCCAATGATAGACTACAGGTTCTGCTCCCGCTGGACTATGAAGGCGCAATTCTTGAGCCATTTTAACAGATTTAAAAGAAATGTTCACACACGAACCATCACACAACACATCAAACTTTAATAATCTACACAATTTTCACAGAAACATTGTAAACAGTGCACTACAAACACTTTCAGTCGCTCCTAACGCCATGATGGAACCTTCAGAACATGGCCGCAAGATAGATGTACGCAAGCGCTCAACACTCATACGTGTCATTGGTTGCCTTCGTCCACTTAGGTTATTCATTGGTTCATGAATCACAATGACTTGCTGTTGGACAGTCACACTTACCGGGAAAATTTAAGAGCACCAGTCGGCACTCGCTCTCCCGGATCCGGTTCAAAGGGAAAAAACCCACTTTTATTGCCATTGAAGCTGAAATAGGTTTTATTTTTTCCTTTGGTTTATTTACGTACTTATTAGAAGTTTTATTATTTTGTGTGAGTGTGTTTATATCATATAACTTTTTATGCTCAAAAAGCCCCCCCTATCTCAAATTCCTCATTATACAAATATATTTTATACCAAAGATAATCAAGTTTTTCTTACATATTCCAATTTAGAGAAAAAGGCAAACATATTTTGTCAATAAAATCCTTAAAAGCCTAGAAACTCACTTTAAAATATATTGGTGTAGTACTTAGTGTGATTTTTAATGTATTTCTATACCACATGTGTCACAATAACACAGATTATACCTAATTTAAATCATTACGATGATTATTAATAGCCCACTTTGGTGGCCGTGTGGTATATATTGGCAAAATATCCATGGTACCAGCCAAGAATTGAACCTAGGACCTCTAGGTTCATAGCTAGAGGAACTGACTCTATCTCATGCATCCAAACTTCAAAATATATATTGTGTGTGTAATTTATAGAATATATAAGATGTGTGTGTAATTTATAGAATATATAAGATGTGTGTGTTTAAATGTAGTATATTTTGAGGTTACCAGTATTGATTTAATGTGTACCAGCTGTCTAGTCTAGATATTCATGAACATGGAAAATTGAAATCAGGATTATTTTAACGGTTTTCGATTTCCCTTGGACTTCGAATTAAATAAGGTGAGCCATGTGTGTGTGCGACATTTCTTTGGTGTTTCTATTTTCAATATATGTCATTTTCTGTTAACTGTTATTACCGTATTGGAGTTTGTATTTATAGGAGCTCGCTGCTGTAGTTCCTGTGGTAAATACTAATAGCTTCTAGAGAAAGCTTATTTATAGTTCAATTATTATCACATTTTATCCAACCACACACATACTTAACATAATATATAATATTTAGCACCGCGTCTTACTACCCGTTCGGGTTATACGCTTTTAAGTACTAATTACTCTAATGGATTAGGAATTGGGAAGGTTTAATTAGAGGAAGTGAACCCGCATTTGCGTGGAGGGAGAGTGGAAAACCATTTAGGAAAAACCACCCTCAGTTCACCCGACCGAGATTTGAACCTCGATCTCCTCGTCCTCAGCAGTAGAGCTCAACACGACAAGCGCGTTAGCCAACTACGCCACCGAGGCGGGTTACTTGATATAGAGCTACAGTATGTATTTAAGGGTATAACCATTCTCATTTAGTATAATTTATACAGCTTATTTGCTTTAGCATTACTCAGAAGTGAATAAAACTGTGTTTCTCAACCTTTTCTTTTACTAGGAAGGAATCGTTTGGTCCATCCTCTAATTCTAACAGCACCCCTGGTATGCATGATATGATGTCCAGGCGCTATGAGCTACTATCAGTAAAGGACATATTTAAATTAAAAATAACTGTTTTGTAATTAAAAGTTTACTGTTGAAACGATAATTTAATATTTAAAAAATCATAGTTTTGGGCACATAATTTGTAGACTCTTCAAATCTCCCATGTTTCCACGTCCTCCATAAGGGAGAACCATGGAACAGAAGGTGCTGCAACCCCTTTAAGAACCATTGTAATAAACAAACTAGCTATTCCTTACTTTATTTTGTATGTGTATTTGGGTGGGGTTCATTTCAAATGAAGTTTTGTCATCAAGTCATGAGTATTCAAAAACCTCTGGAGGAAAAACAAATTTAACTAATTCCTAAAAATAATTCAATGAAATGAAAATTGACACAAAATCGAACCTGGGATCTTTGGCTTTGCGCGCCAGTGATTTACCCCTAAGCCATCCTGGTTCGTCTTGTACACAGGGCCATCTTTAATTAGTTGTCAATGTATTGAGTCTATATGTGGTAATTGGTATAAATATTGGCCAATCAATATGCAGGAACCACAACTAAAATTTGTTGGTCAAGGTAATCATATTGGTGAGAATATCAAAATATAGAATGACGTAGGTTTCCCCAATGCTGACCCAGTTTATAAAACTGCAAATGTCAAAAAGATCAATAATAACATAGTAATATTTAGCACCACGTCTTACTACTAAAAAGATCAAACCAAGAAGTTATGTTCAATGTATGTGGGGAAGGGGCCCCATGAAAACACATAAATTACTTCTTATCGTGTCTGACGAAAGGTATAAATTAGGCAACTGTTTGATTTAACACAAATGTAATAGTAACAAAGTAAAAGGAAGTAGGCTCATTATTAGAGCCCGGATTTGTATGCACAATCAAATAGTTAAATATGTACGAAAAATGTAAAAAAATATGCACTATAATATGCAAAAACAAATGAACAAAAAATCAAAAAAACTATGACCTATTTGTTTTGTGGAAAATCTGGTCTTATTCATGGTTGTTACAATATATAAGGAAAGTCATCCTGAGATTTTATTCTGTGAAGCTCCTACACCTGTCACTGAAGAAGTCTCTATACAATGAAAATGTCTTTTTGACATAGCATGTCACAGGTGTATGTAAAAAATACCACACCACAATTCTTCTTCAGTGAGTTCCTCTTGTATTTCAGTTTTTTCACCAGATGACTTTCTGCTAATTTAACAGACTGTTTTGTAATAAGGATTTTTATTTAATACTTGACAAAACTTATCAAATGCAATTTTAGCAGAACCTTAATTTTCTGAAGGCAATGCTATTGACATTTGATCCATCAGAAAAGGTGAAAACTGCAAGGAATTACTTCGAGCCTCCAACTGTGTTATGATTTCAGGTAATGTAGATAAGTAGTTATGGATGTACCAGATCTTTTTATCGATGCCATCTTCAGAAAACACATGTGCACATTAGATTCTATTTCATACCCAATTGAGAGCAGAGATTTTATTTACTAATTTACTAGTGACTAGCCGATGACAGAAAGGGGACAAGTACGACAGTTATGAGTAAAATATGAATTTTTGTTTTAAAAATTTAAAATATGCATGCAAAATCATTTTCCTCCAGAATATTCATTTATATGAATTATCAACCACTGGCCATGTGGTCTATTAAGGTGCGACCTACAAAGTATATAATTTCCACATACCCTTAGACAAGGCCGTAGCTAGGGGGGGGGG
>CABFOV010003683.1:16418-62376 GCA_902141375.1 Timema poppense
GGTTCAAACGATATAAAAATTAAAACACAAATACAAATTAGGCGGCTGTGTTATTATAAAAATCACTTCAAAGAGCTTCTAGAGGTGTTAAATATTTAGAAATTTTCCTAGCGTTCGGCATTTTGGGGGTTATTCTACCATAAAAAACCTCACAGAGCTTCAAAAAGTGTTAAATATTTAGAAAATTTCCTGCCCTTTGGCAGCTAGGGGGTTATTTTATCATAAAAAACACTTCAGAGAGCTTCTAGAACCGTTTGTCATTTATAATGTTTTTTATTTTCCAGCAATTGGGGGATGTGCTCACCAAACCCCCCCTGAAATTATTGGCTGGCTACGGCCTTGCCCTTAGATATTTATAAAAGAACATGCATTTTGCATACAAATCCGGGCTCTACTCATTATATAAAAATCGTCAGTTATCTTTGCAGCAAACATGGAAATTATGTCGTTAAAGTAACTTTCATGAAGTAAATAAATTACTTTCCATGATGAGTAAGTAAAGGTATATCAGATGATCTTGTTTCTTTGAAAGATAATCTTTGTAGTTTTCTTTCATGTCCACCTCTAGTGCTTCAAACTGTACTAGTTCATTCCCTAGAAATGGTATTTAGTGACAAGATTGGTAATTGTAAATAATATCTTGGATGGATTTAAGAGATCAACCTGGCCCAAATATCCAAACAGTTTTTTTACAGTATCAAAGCAGATATTGTCTGACAAAAATGATTAAAGTTTATCAATTATGAAAATGAAACTTTCTATTCAAAACCTCTCACTGTATGATAGCTAGGCTTGTGGTGCATTGACATATTTTAGAGCAGTGGTTCCCAACATAGGGTACGCATACCCCCAAACCTCTTGGGGGGACGCGAGAATATTTAAATTATGACGGAAAGAGTTATATATGCCAGCAATGTAAGACAAAAGTAATGAATTTTTTTTAGCACCGCGTCTTACTACCCTTTCGGGTTATACGCTTTAAGTACTAATTACTCTAATGGATTAGGAATTGGGAAGGTTGAATTAGAGGAAGTGAACCCGCATTCACGTGGAGGGAGAGTGGAAAACCATTTAGGAAAAACCACCCCCAGGTCACCCGACCGAGATTTAAACCTCAATCTCCCCGTTCTCAGCAGTCGAGCTCAACACGACAAGCGCGTTAGCCAACTACGCCACCGAGGCAGGTAGTTATGAAATTAACTCAAAGAAATGTTAAAAGGCAGTGCTGGTTTTCTTCTATATTTGACCTTGAGAACTTTATTTCAATTTCAAACATAAAATAATTTTTATAATTATTAACAAATTAATTAAATGTGTTGGTTTTTATTGTAATTTTTGCATGTAAAAATATATGCCCTCTTTATTCAGCTTATCACATTGTTTTAAATTCCATTATCAACCCATTTATTTTTTAGCTGCAACAAATAAATCAGAAATAACTATGGAAGTAATTAAAAATCTTGCTAAAAATAAAGAGCACAATTTATGGAAATGGGCTACCAAGGGGTATGCAAGCGAAAAAAGTTTAGGAACCATTGAGAGGATTAAGTTTAACAATTGCCATTTGCTAGTATGTACGTTCTTGAGCATACTCTTGTGCTTGAGTGATATACTTGGCCTTTTCCTCATACTCTTCAAATACATTTCTTTCAAACTCAACAAATGATTTAAGAGCTGTTATTTCAGAGTGAAGAACTAATTTTAGGTCTTGAACTATTTTTTTTTATGGTAGTAAACCTTTCTAAAATGTCAAATCAGATTATGGTGTGTATAGTGATTTAATGATTAAACATCTTCATAAAAGTCCAGTCTTCATCATTTGCTATCGCCTATATTAATTCCTTTATATTACCATACCCACAGAGGATGCATCCGTTCGACATGAGCAACAAGTTTCGTTCAAACTCGTTGGTACAAGTATTTTTCTTGTGAATGTGACAACTTTCCTGTTAATATCCTATAGTGGGCCGTAGACGTTGCACCAAATCATAGCTGTAAGACACACATTGGCACCAATACAGTAATGCTAAATGGGTTTTCTGTGTAATAAAAGATTAAATCCCACTGTATTTTCCATAAATCTTTGCAGAATTGTCATTTGATTGCCCACACAGTCTGTGGTATTTTACATTTATTTTTAATTCAAAATGCACACCCATCAATTTGTTTTTACCTAATTATTTTGTGCAGGAATAACAATATAGTAGGCAGAAAACAGGATGTCATTGAGACTAGAATATTAATGTTAATGTTTTCTTTACTGTGGGGGCTCTGAGGCGATTAACCTCTCCCCCTTAAATCTGGTACAGGAGTAAAATAAGAAACAACCCCCAGTACACACAGTCGGGATTTGAACCCTGACCTTGTTACCTGCAAACCAAACTAGATGAACTTTACATCTAGTACCCATTGATGCATGATTCCACACATGTCGATGTTTTTGTCAAATACGCAAAATCAAGTTAATAATTTTAATGGATTAAATAAAGTTAAAAAAAATTATACCTGATGTAATTAAAAAGTGGAGATTTGTGTGACAAAGCCATTGGCTATCACTCCCTATTTTACCTTAAAGCTTATGTACTGTTAATGATGAACGGACCTAAGATCTATCGACCTTGACATTACTGGAAACGGTGAGTGGCGAAGTATAGCGGACAAACTTTAAATTAGGAGTAGTTCCACAACATGGCGACTTAAATGAAGAATTTAGGAGAATGGAAGTTTTAATAATCTTTTATAAACTATTATTTCAATATGTGTTAAGTAATTAAATCTCTTTGTACCTTTTTTAAATATGTAATTTTACTTTAATGTTTCTTTTATATCTTTTATTTTAAAAATGTTAAATCTTCAAATATTATTATTGGTCCTTTTGTTATCGTGAAAATGAACTTATCTCTGATTGGCTAAACTAATCTCAGGATTCCCCGTTCAGAGATTTTTCCTTTTGTCTCGTTCATTCTCTGTTTGGATCCTATTAGAGTGAGACGTAATTTTTTATTCTCTTCTTTTTTAAAATTTTATTCTAAAATCTTTTTTAAATTAACATGTAGTCTTTTATTTTTGTTTATTTCTTTTTTGGGGTTATGAGGTAAAGTTTCCGTGTATATTTTTTGTTTAATTATTAACTTTTAGATTTAGTATTATTATGCATTTTTGTGGAATTCTAATGTAATGTAGAGATTGTCAACCATGTGGCCTGGTTCCTTTTATAATATGGTTTTGCATCAATCGACATCTTATAAACCACGCATTTTAAAGTTTAATAGAACAGGGGATTAAATATAATGTTTGAAGATGATTATCTTTGTATTAATTAATTTTATTTTTGGTTTTCTCTGTTCTGCAGGAGATATCTTTTTTATACCTTAAACAAATCGGTAATGTAGTAAATATAAATGTTCTCTTTTATTTTAAATTAATCTTTGTTAATCTTTTATTATCTTTTTATCATCTTAATCTTTTATTATGTTTTTTATTACTTTTTGTTTAATAAATAATACAGTCCTTTTGTAATTGGGTTATAATCTAAAATTAATCACGTGGGAAACCACGTGTGTTGAATAAGTATCTTAACCTCCTTTTTTTATTGATTAATTAACTATTTACTATGCTATTTATTTATTTATGCTCTCTTTCAGTCTTGGCAGCAGATATACCCTTTTTTAATTAAACTTAATAAGTGTTACTGGACACCTCTCAAAGAGGCGATCAGTACACTTAGCTGAAGTAAGACAAGTTGTTTAAATTATAACAAAAAGCAAATATAGCCAAAAAAAACAAGCAACTTTATTCACATAAATGTACACTTTAATATGGTATAGAGATATTTAATCACTTTTATCTGCATTTGTACAAACAATAGTTAAAACAGACAAGAATAAACAATAATATTACATGTATACATGCTTGTTTAATGATTTGAAGAAAAATTGTATGAGGGATGCTTGTGAGCATGCGGTTGGTATACAAATGGACTATGTGTATGTGAGAATGATGTTATATGCAGATGATGCCGTATTAATGGCTGGGAATAAAAACAACTTGAAATAAAATGAAATCTTTGATGTGGTGACAGAAGAAAGGATCTTCATGCAAATGTCCCCACAACTAAGGTGACAGTTTTTTATAAGGACAAATCAGGAAATGATGGTCAGCTTAGTATACATGGAAAACTGCTAGAGCAAGTGAATGATTTTGTGTATCTGGGTAGAATGTTCTGTAAAAATGGAAGGATGGATGGTGAAATCGACAGACGGGAGAATGCATCTCGGAGAGTAGTTGGATGTATGTGGACTAAGAATGAAGTAGTATTGAAAAAGGTGAAGATGGCAGTATATAAAAGTGTGTTGGCCCCAACATTGTTTTATGGCTGTGAAGCCTGGCAGAGGGAGTTCAATAGATTAATGTGAAGCAAGTGTCTTTCGTTTGCTTGGGCATGTTGAGAGGATGGGTTTGGATCAAATGACGAAGCAAATATATGAAGGTAGAGTGTGTGGATCAAAAGGAAGGGGTAGGCCATGTAAGATGTGGCTGTATGTTGTACACGAATGTTTGAAAAAGAGAAACATAAATGAGTCTTAATAATATAAGCGCATGTCTGACTTGGTGTATGAATGTTGTTGAAATAAAGGGAGTATTCAAGGATAGGAAAGTGTGAAGAGCGTTAGTGAAGATGGATTATATATGAAGTTATTTTTTGAGCTATATACATAGTTTCTTGCCTACCCCATAAGGGAACAGCGTGATTAGGTTTGTATATGTATGTTGAATAAAAAAGAGTTATTAAAATATATAATGTATTTTACTATAGTATAGAATACAAATAAGAGTTAAGTATTGGTAATAATATTCCCAAAATCTAGGAACTTACTTAATACATTCAAATGACAGCTCACAGGTAGCAATAAGAGATGAATTACCAAAGCGCTGGGTGGCTATTCATTCTATGGAATAAAATTCCAGCTAATTTCAAGTTTACTTGAAAAGTATTTTACTTTTACAGTTTTTTTTAAAAATAAATTTCTTCAGACTGTGAGCAAATATTTCCGCATAAAAATGTTTTGTAAACAGTATTGTAGAAATCTAAATTAATTTTAGTACTAGGACAAATTATTTTTAGGCTTTGTGGTTTAGAAAAAATGCATGTAATAACATTCCTGTAAAAAAAATAATTAAAACAAGATTTTATTAAAAGTATGTTAGTAGTAATGAAATCAAGAAATTTTAAGTGTTTCTAGAGATGTGTTAGTACAAAATTGAGTCAAGGAAAATTATTTGATCTATATGTTCTTAGAGAGTCACCTTTATCTTTAATCAAAGGTTAATATTTTTTAATTTCCAGCATAGGGAAAAATTAAAGCCCTTTTCCAGGTTTTGTTCTGGAGCATAAAATCCAAAAATAACTCCCGGTTTTCCTGCTCACTGACTATCGTGTAACAATGTTGAACAGTTTTACTTAGTTGCCAGAAAAGTGTTGTTGGTTAAAAGTTAATTTAATTTATGTAAATATTACTAAAAGAAAATAGTTGTTTTTACCTATCAATTCACATGTTGGTTTTCTTTTAAAATTATATAAATTTTACAACATTAAGAATAAGTTATTTTAACCCTTTTAGTGCCACGCCTATTCCAGAATTCATGCATAAAGAGTGACAGAAGCCTGTTAGGTTTTGTGTGCGAAGAATGCCACAGCTATTTCCTCATTTTTGTAAGGGTTTGCAAGAAAATTTGCCATTTATGAAGCGATTATTTTGACTTTTCTATCATTTTAATCCGTATGTAATGTTCTTTATCAATAATAAATTCATACAATTTACTTAGAATCATCTAATTTCTAAATTTTAAATTTAATTAAAAAAAAATTGTTTTCAAAACTAATGCTAATTAAAATATTTAAAAAAATATAATATATACATTTCAATATTATTTTGTTGTAGTGCATTTAGTTTTATACAAAAAATTATAATCTAATGTTTTTTAAAATGTTAAAGAAATCTTTTCTGTCACATGACATAACATGAAAATCTAAATAGTATATTTTTCTAAGCTCAGAACAACTTAATCCGGCGTTGCACTTAGCACATTGAGTACATGACTATCCTATTGTAAATGTACTAAATTCTCAGTTCCAATGACAACTATTTACTGTTGATTTTGGTTGCCAACCTTATATAAAATTATAGAGGGAAATGTTCTCTTTACAGTAATATATGACACTACTACACTATCTATCAGATAAAGCAAGAACTAGCTCAAATCTGGAGACCCGACCTCACCGGCTCTGGCACTTTTAGCCATAGTAGGCGGAGCCGACCAGATCTGCTCGTAGCACTTTTAGCGATAGTAGGCAGAGCTGATCAGATCTGCTCGTAGCACTTTTAGCGGTAGTAGGCGGAGCCAACCAGATCTGCTCGTAGCACTTTTAGCGGTAGTAGGCGGAGCCGACCAGATCTGCTCGTAGCACTTTTAGCGGTAGTAGGCGGAGCCGACCAGATCTGCTCGTAGCACTTTTAGCGATAGTAGGCGGAGCTGATCAGATCTGCTCGTAGCACTTTTAGCAATAGTAGACAGAGTCGATCAGATCCACTCATAGCACTTTTAGCGATAGTAGGCGGAGCTGATCAGATCTGCTCGTAGCACTTTTAGCAATAGTAGACAGAGTCGATCAGATCCACTCATAGCACTTTTAGCGATAGTAGACAGAGTCGATCAGATCCACTCATAGCACTTTTAGCGGTAGTAGGCGGAGCTGATCAGATCTGCTCGTAGCACTTTTAGCAATAGTAGACAGAGTAGATCAGATCCACTCATAGCAATTTTAGCGATAGTAGACAGAGTCGATCAGATCCACTCATAGCACTTTTAGCGGTAGTAGGCGGAGCTGATCAGATCCCCAGTAGCACTTTTAGCGATAGCAGGCGGAGCCGATCAGATCCGCTCATGGCACTAAAAGGGTTAAAAGCCCTAACAAATTAATTTCTCCCTTTGTGAGTCAATATAATGATTATAAAGTATTGTTACTTAAAGATGAAGTTAAATCACAAAATACACAACACATTACAATTCTACAGTAAGTGGAGTACAAAGAAATGGGAACAGCCTCTCAAAGAGTTATATTCATTAGATATATATAATGTCATAGCACTAAAGATACAAATTAACAATAACAAAATTCTCAAATTTAAGTTTGAATGCTTAGAGTTAAAATCACAGTTTTATGCAAATATAAAATATTAAATAAACTATATTGATTGATTTAGTTGTGAAAATATATTTGTATACTTTATTAAAAAGTTAAATTTAACTAAAAAATAATTTCTATATTTTTACAATAATATAATAAATATAACAAAGAAAGAAATTAAAACTCACTGTTACCCTGTTTTGATCAAGAAATTAGTTTTTCAATTTTATTTATTTTGTACTAAAACTGATAATCTTTAAGGATTCAAGAGTTCTAATTTTATAATAAAATGTTGTGTGACTAACAAAACACTAGTCCTTCACCTCTGACAAGACATCTTGTGAATGTGGGGAATGCCAGGCCTCCACCGTGGTTCGGATTCCACGTTAAACTGATAGGTCCTTCATTTCATCTCACAATCACCCTACCATTACACATCAGCGTAAGCGCGTATAACCCGAACAGGTAGTAAGACATGGTGCTAATAATAATAATAATAACAAAACACTATCACCTTTCCTTGAAGTTGAGGAATTTATTTAGAACCATTTAAAGAGATAAAAAATCCTTATATTCATAGCCAGAGGAATTATTCCAAATTGGAATAAAAGCCATTATTACTGGGGACATGGTTCATTAATTTCTTTCTAGAAGTAAACCGATGAGATTTAAGCCTGTGTATTGTAGCCAGGACAATATGGTTAGCACTGTGTAGTGAGATTATATGTACAATGGTGGTTTGTGGGTTATTGTCAGAGCAAGCAGGACGTGATAAGACTGTACTAGTTAAATTTCCCCTTTGAAGCCAATGCACCAACATTCACCCCAGGGCTTGCCTGTCAATAGGACTAATAACATCAGGAAAGTCTGATAGTGATAGTATGGCTGAATCAGCTCATTTCTCCTCCTCAAGGGACTAACAACAAACATAGTTGATGTTTGGTTTTGCTACTTGATTTTATATTAATAATTAAAGAGTGTTTGCCTAGTTTTAACATTAAGAAGATGCAGAGTCAGCTCCTTACAATGGCATGAAAATAGTGCTGTGATTGAAGTAATTAAGAACAAAAATAGCACTTATTGTTGCTCACATGGTATAAGAAGCCAACCTAGTATTGGGCTGTATTCACGGTGACAGAATGATCAAGGGTAGTAAATGTCTGTTAGGTAAACTGAGCGTGGTTTTATCAAAAGGTTTCTTACCCTACCTCCCCAGAAATGCAGGTACATTTAATCTATTCTACTATCCTCATACCTCTCCCATTAGTGTAAATATGTAGATAGCCTAAATTGGTAGTAAGACGTGGTATACCACTTCATTCATTATAGTGAAAAATACACTATTGAGCTAGTAACAGCATTAAGAGTCGGCATAACTAACAAATTGTGAAGAAAGGAAAATATAATTGGTAATAGAAGAGTCCACCAGCTTAAATATTCTACTCGGTTTGTTGGCAGACAACAACAATATTAACAAAATGGATCATTATAGTATGATTATGGAAGCAATACATATCTAATTAAGCACTCTCAAGAGAACACAAGAAAATGACCACATGAGAACGGGCTGGTCAGCAGTTTTTGAACAGTCAACTGCCATCAAACTCTATTTGCTTACTTTAAGGATTCACACAGTGACATGATATGAAATTCAACTGAAAAAAAAAGTTATGTTGAACCAAATTTGTCTTGCAGCCATTTTAACTTGGAGAATGACAGAATCTGACACTTGTCAAAAGGTTTTAATGATCTAGCGTTTGTGCCAAGAATTACATAAAAAAATTTGGAAATGCTTCAAAATAGAACTGAAAAGATTTGATGGATTTCAAATTTCATTTTTAAATCTATTTCAAA
This sequence comes from Timema poppense, assembly GCA_902141375.1. NCBI lineage: Eukaryota > Metazoa > Arthropoda > Insecta > Phasmatodea > Timematidae > Timema > Timema poppense. Next base: position 25,462 of record CABFOV010003683.1, read on the forward strand.
GATAAGTAGGAACATTTATTTTACTAGGACTACAACAATTATTTTACCTTGTCCAATGCTATACTACTTTAACTTTTAATAAAATGCAGTTCATTATTATTTTCACTCTATGTTACTTCTAAAACAATGGCTCGATTTATAAAAAAATTGGCTAATGTGTTTAACTTAGTCTCCCATTTTGGCAAACTAACTTAAGTTTCTTGTTATTATTCAAATTTGAAGAGGCATTAGTCAGTTTAATTAGATCATAAATTGATTATAAAATGAATCTTTTATTAATACATTTATTTAAATAGAAAATCATCATCAGAAGTGACAAAAGCAGCTATGTACTTTCCTTAGTCTTAATACAAAATTTATAAAAAACACACACACACACACTTATAAGCTATTCTTTGTATTTTGTTTTAGCTATAATTTATGTTTTGGTATTGGTAACTGAACAGCTTTATTATCTTCCAATATACCCGCCTCGGTGAAGTAGTTGGCTAATGCGCTAGTCGTGTTAAGCTCGACTGCTGAGGACGAGGAGATCAAGGTTCAAATCTTGGTCGGGTGAACTGGGGGTGGGTTCCTAAATGATTTTCCACTCTCCCTCAATGCAGATGCGGGTTCACTTCCTCTAATTCAACCTTCCCAACTCCCAATCCATTGGCGTAATTAGTACTTAAAGCGTATAACTCGAACGGGTAGTAAGACGTGGTGCATAATAATATCTTCCAATAAAATAACACCAAAAAACAGCAGACAAACAAGAGTTTTAATAACAAAGGCAACAACGATAAAAAGAGATACAAAATATAATCAACATAGCAATGAACATTAACATTACAATAGCACAAGTCTTTGCATTTTAACAAATTATCAATGGCTGTAGTATTTCAACACACTGTGAGATTATATGAAAACTTAGTTAAAAGTCACATTTTACCTCTGTTAACTATCTGGAAATTTACATTTATGTTAATAAAATGAAGAGTTGTTGGTCTGTCTTGAGCATTGATTTATATCTACCTCAAGCCGAGGTTTAAATTTAAAAACTAGTAGCTCCTGTTCACGAAGATATGCCCCTTGAATCAGGAGTTTTATCATTTTGATTTTATTTTATTTTATTTTAAATTAATTATATAACTCTATAAGGAAAACCTCTTTTCGCTTTATCAGGTAATTGTATTATATTTGGAAGAAGGTACAGGAAAGGTGGATAGAAACAATTAAATTAATTAGAAATTCAGTTGGAAGAATTAAAGTGTTTTTGTTTGAAGCAAAGAAAAGCATTGTGAAAGGTAAATACGCAATCCATTGCAACACTGGGTACTTCTACTAATATGACATCGACTGAAAAAGTGACTCTTAATAGTAATTTATTGCATCAAAGTGTTATCCTTGTTCTCTTCATTAAGAAAGGCAACTGGCAAAAAGTATTCCTCCAAACTCAGTTAATTTGTTTTGAATAAAAGATAGTAGTTAAGAGTGGTGTAAAACCTTATATCAAAAAGTAGTGAGTTAATTATCAATAAAAATTAAGAGAGGGTTTTATTGAGAATATTTTGCAGATTGCTTTGCTTGATGGCGAGACATGTTCAGTCAGTACAACTTGGACACAACCTGACTCCTAGTGCAAATCTCTACTCTAAATGTAAAATAAAATATCCTGCTTCAAACAAACACATTTATACACAAACATCTTATCTCTAATAAACACAAATTGTTTTCAAATTCACAAGTGACTTTTACATCCATTACAGTTTCCAGACTGTGGCCTAGGTCAGTTTTTTATTCAAGTCATATATTTTCCACTCCTGGTTTGCTAGACCTGTTGCAGCTTTATGCCTTATAATATATCTTAAAACTAGGACAGGTACAAATCCAGTCCCTGGCCGTTAATTTATCAATGTAACTGTAAATATTTTTACCAATAATAAATTTTCGGCCATGTAGGGAATAAAACCTGGGGCACATAGTTCAGTAGGTAGGCATGCTACCGAATGAGCTAAGGTGTCAGATTCACAAGTGACTAACCTTTTAAAATACCCCAAAGTGAGTGATCTTGTCACCGTAGATTATTTTAAATTTATCCACTAGGAAGAAGTTTTATAATCTAATTTATTTAGTTAAAATCACTTTTAACATATTAAATAACAACATCGGCTAAAAGTCTTCATTGTGACTTGCAAGTCTATGATTGCAACATCATTATGCAAAATAGTTTTAGTGTTTATTAGTAGTGAGATTTTCAAACATTATTTTACAGTGATTCATAAATTTAACTATTATCTTGATGAAAAAATGTCCACTTCTAACACTGGATGAGAAAAAATGCAATAGCGGGGAGGGAGAATTAAAAATAACCCTATTATAAAAATGAGGTTTTGACAAGTAAAAAGCAGCTTCTGAGTTTAATATTTGTGTAAAACAATTTATTTTATAGACCACATCTATCACATTAATTTTAATAGAATTTTTTTAAAAAGCCATGCTATAAGCATACTAATAAGAATGTGTATTTTAAAAATTCCTGTGCAATTAATATAGGCCTTTATCATTTCCTTTAAACCATAAGAATTACTATTATTGAAGTGTGATTTTTAAAGTGTGGCATTGGTTTATATTTTAGATTAATTTCACAAAAAATGTGAGAAAATTTTGCATTTTAGATGAGATATATTTATACTCAACCATCGCATATTAGTTTGTGAAAGGCATTATTTAAGTGACAAATGGCATGAGTTTAGTTTTGGCCACCCATAATAATATGTAAGAATTATTAGGGGACAAAATGAAATTTCAAACCATTTATAACTTTGTGATGGTGATCCACAGGATTAATTAATTGGAAAATGATCAAGAATAAATACTTTTTTCTTTTAGCACCTCGTCTTACTACCTGTTTGGGTTATGCTTATGTATTAACTATGCTAATGGTTTTAGGAATTGGTAAGGTTATATTTAGAGGAATAGTACCCACATTTATGTGGAAAGCCCTTTTGTAAAAACCTCACTCAGTACAACCAATAGGGATTTGAACCCTAATCTCCTTGTCATAGTCAGTCCAGTCTATTGCGGGTTTCAACAACCTTATCCCAAATAAAGACCTAGTTCTTAGACCACAACTGTGTTTGTCCTATAGTTTGCAATATTCAGTTTACATTACCATTTTAAAGCAGTTCTTGCCTGGTTTTGATAGCTCAAATTTAAAGTACAAGTCAAATTGGTCTAAAACATTTTTTATTAATTATGTTGATTGTACATTAGTAGGAAATACTTCAGTCATGTTAGCATAAACTTTTAACATATTTTACTAACAAATTAACTGACTTAATAAAAGATAAATTTTTTGATAATCATCAATTCACCATTTATTAAAAGAATAAACAAAATACCAGGCCTCCACCGTGGTTCGGATTCCACGTTAAACTGTAGGCCCTTCATTTCATCTCACAATCACTCTACCATTACACATTAGCGTAAGTGCGTATAATCTGAATGGGTAGTAAGATGCGGTGCTAATAATAATAATAATAATAATAATAATAATAAACAAAATACATTTTCACTTTTTTTCAAGACCTTGTTAAATTGGCCTCTAAACTTATGATACAGCATTTTGTGGCTTGCCCAAAAAAGTATTTTGTTTATATTCTGAATGGTCAATAATATGGAAGACCTTGTACAAAGATTTGGAAGGAAAAGTCGACTATAGTGTGTGCAAACGAGCTATTCAGAAACATAAATCCTACACATACATTTAATTATTATTCCAAAATATACCTAGAAAAACTAATAAAAAATTATAAGTGCATGAAGATTACTCTGGGAATGACTATTAAATATAAACTTAAATGGCTTTATTTTGGGGTAACAAGGGAAAAAAAAGTCTCTAGTAGAGTTTTATAAAAATTGAACCATCTATTCAGATTCCTTGTGGACACAGCCAGTCCAAAACTAAAATCTTTTCTTGATTAATAAAGGTTATTTGTGATTGGCACTTTATGCATTATGCCCCATATACATAGGTATGGTTTTCATACTTAAATCACCAAAGAAACTTGTATTGAAACAATGATAGAAACTACAAAAAAATACTAATATCAGTCATTATTTTCATCCTTGTTTAGAGAAAAAATGAAGTTACCAACAAAATAATGTTCCTTTAATAAAATAGTGTGTATATGTATAAAGTAAAAGTTTAACATATATTTTGAAACAGGCATATTTTTTTAATCAAGTGTTTATCTATAAGTCATGTTCTTCTAACTTTGATTAGAAACAAATAAATTTATTTTTACTTTTTTTGGAAGGAAGATGGAAGCAGTTTATTAAAGTGACCCGATCACAGACTGGAAACAGATTAGGATGATGATTATAATGATGACCCTTGTTAGAAAGACAGATAAATCACTGTTACATTTTCTAATGTAATACTACAAGTATATCTTCTGCACATTGCTGAAAACTAGGACCTGTGCATTGACTTATACTGAATTCAGTTCACAATCACTGCCTGTGTGTGGAGGACTTTAGAAGAAAGAAGAGCGAATCACAAATTCGAGTTGGATTTTAGTGAACATTTTTTCTATCTCCAGCTTATCTGTAATTATCTCCAAGTTAATATATTCCATGTTTTCTTCACTATTATAGTTTCATTATAATACCTTCAATGAACAAACATCAACATTTATTGATAGTTTTTACTTTTACGAATAACATTTTATATGCTCTTAAAACACAAAGTTAATATCATAACAATAAATTGTATTTTGTTAATGTTTATCACAATAGCTGTTGATACCCGTAGGTGGTGACACTATAGTCAGTGAAAATAAGGACAAGCTGCATTTGTCAAGTCCAATAAACTTTACAAGACAACCGATAATCCGACTCTGAGCAACTTTTACTGACAATGCTAGATTTGAAACTTACTTCATGAACCACAAACTCATACAATACATAAGAGTCAAATGTATTGGCGAACATTTACAATATTTTTTATTTCTTTCTTTGTAAATAATAATTTAATAAATGTTAATTGCTCAGTATGGAAAATAAAGTAATGCAAAAATATAGTTTTGCTTTAATATATGGAAGACGATACAGGAAAGAGGGATGGAAATATAAAAGACTTTTGCAATGACAAGAACACTTCACGCAGTTGCCACTGGTCCAAGAGTGGCAACCATATTGTGTTCATGTCATGATATAAAACAAGTACAAGGAAGAAACCAACACCATGCTTACACATTAAAAAAAGAAACACAATTCCCACAGCCGCAGTTTTTCCTACCCTTCTTACAGTTAAAAATTTACCAAATTCAGCGAGAATAAATATCTTATTTTAGGGGTGTAGTAAAGTCCACTATTTTTCATTAGAAGTAAAACCAAATTGAAATATAATAAATATTTTCATAGATGAATTGATGTTTTAATGTTATTTGTTTATTTTTAAAATTAGATCAATACTATTTTGTGCATTTTTATATATCTTTAGAAATTAAATGTAATTTTAAAAAAGTTTGATTGCAAAAGAATTTAACATATTTTGGTCTGAGATGACTGATCAAACAAGTATCACAACATGTAATTATATTCAAGAGAAAGTGCAGGAACAACTACAGGAATGCAATGAGGAGGTCAAAAAGTGTGGAATGAAATTTAGCAATGGCAAAGTGTAAAGTGATGGTAATGACGAGGAAGAGGGTAAGGCCTAGCAAAGCTATAAAGTTGGATGAAGTAGAGCTGAGAAAAGTACAGAGCATAAAATAAGTTGGAAGTGTGATCGAGGAGAAAGGTAAAAGTAGAGAGGATTTAATGAGAAGAGGACAGCAAGAAGAGTTGTGCTATAGGTGTGTAAGAGACCCACTATGAAGTGTAAAGAAATGTTGTACAGGGTGTACTTTATACCCATTGTCACATACTCAGCAGAAACATGAACATTGAATGTAAGAGAGACTAGGAGAGTGGAGGCCATGGGAATGAAGTTTGTGAGGAGCATGTAAGCTTTCACGAGGAAAAACAGGATTAAGAATGAAGTTATCTGGGAAAGACAGAGTACAGGGTACAGAGAGTATATGAGATAGTAGAGCGATGGAAGGAATAGATAATGGAAATTGTTCAAATGAGAAGAAAAGAATGAAAGAAATCAAAGGTGGAAGGATAGAAGAAGATGGAAAGATGGAAGCATTTTACTAAACTGACCCGGCCACATGCTGGAAACAGTTGATGATGATGATGATGATGATGATAATGATAATGAGTAGTTTAATTAATGTAGATTTTTGCTGTGAAAATTATTAGTAATTTGTTGATAGCGTTATTGCTACTACAATTTCACAATAAGATTTTATAGGAATATTTGTGCATTCCCTGCAACAAACCCACAACTCGTCCTAATTTATTAGATTAGTTTGAATAATACATAATCAGAATGTGAAACAATTGACATTAAAATTTCAATATCAAGTTTTTGTATCTCTATAAAGAAAATCTCTTTTCGCTTTATGAGGTAAGTGTATTATATTTGGAAGGTACAGGAAAGGTCTTATGACACATGAATCAAAAGTACTTACAGGAATAATTCAAAACAGAATGAACGAGAAGAGAGAAGCAATACTTTGAGAGGATCAATAAAGATTCAGGAATGAGAGGAGCCATACTGTCTTTGAAGATGCTATAAGAAAAACAAATAAGGAAGAGCATGAATCCATACATTGCATTTGTGGATATCAAAATTGAATTTTATAATGTGAAATGGAAAAAAAGTTTTTGAGATAACTTGGGATCAAGTACAACAACTGAAGATTAATATACAACACACATAAAAATAAGACAGATATATTTAGCATTAATGAGTCTGAAAAGGAAGCTAAAGTAAAAAAGGTGTTGGGACAAGAATGTAATCTATTACTGATTATCTTTATAACGCTTATGTAGAAGTACTAACAGCAGTAAAAGAAGAAATTATATCTGGAATTAGAATAGGAGGAGAACTTATCGACAAACTTTGTTTTGCTGATGACATTAGTGTCTGTGATGAAAGTGAAGAGGATCTTTAAGAGCCACTGAAAACTGAAGATAACAGAAGAAAGAAAGATTTTATAAGTAGATTAGCTCAGGCAAAGAATATTTTCACTACAAAAAGACATTATTAGCCTCGACTAATATAAATTTGGAAATGGTTCCTAAATAAGGAGCATTGTGCTTTACGGATGTGAAACAAGGGCTATCAGTACAGCTGTTAATAAAAGATAGGGAACATGGTGCTACAGAAGAATGTTTAAAATATCATGAATGGAGTTGGTATAAAATACAGAAGTGATGAGGAAAGTAAATGAAGAAAGGAAACAGAAAGGTATACAGCAAAGAATTAAAATGGTAGGTCATATAATGAGACATAATAGTTTGATGAAGATATAGAAGGAGATGTGGAAAAGATAAATTCAAGAGATATACCGAGACTGGAGTAAATTAATCTGATAGTGAATAATGTTGGCAGGATGGACCAGGATGGACATCAGTGGAGTGCTGCAGAAAACCAATAGCAAGATTGATGACCTAATTATAATATAATTTTATCTAAATGAACCGAGTTGTGTCATTAGCATTGAAAGTCTACATTTGATTTTATTCTCAGAATTTAAGTTAATGCAAATAAAGACCTATTAAAATGAAATGAATTTTAATTTGCCATCAGGAAGTTTAATTTCATTTGCAGTATTTATATTATTTTTAAAACATTTTCTACAGAAATTTTAATTTCAGTAAAATAATGGTTATGGGAGGAATCATAAGTATGTACAGAAATAATGTTTAGAGGGGGTTCAGAAAATAGAGGGGGGAAGGGTGGGGGGCACATAATATCTATAAAGGGGCCAGACAATATTTATCTACAACATTAATCTTCCTTATACCCTCTTTAAACAAATTACTACAGCATATTTCAGTTTCTATTTTAATAAAATTATATTTTTATGCTTATTGTTATTTGGAACTGAGTACTAGGCTAAATCATGGTTAAAATTGGGAGGAATAGCCAACCCACTTACTTTAGTGATACTAGAGTAGAAATTGTTTGGATAGAATACTAAAAAAAACCACATTTTTAAAGACGAACTTTCACTGTCAGAGTCAGTTTATATGAGAGCGAGATCTTGTGATTAAAAATGTGTTTGTGTGTTTTTTGGTTTATCTAAATAGCTTCCATCCCAGTATTACTAGGTTAAGTATGATAGCCATCCCTTATAGTTCAAACCAAAATTATAATTACTTATTAATTGTATTCATTGGGAAATTAATAAACGAAATACTTGTTTTGTTTCTATTCAAAAATCGGTGCATATTATTACTGTATTTTACCTTTGAACAATAAGGAGGCCCAGTGGCTAAACGATTTTATAATAATGGAAAGTGATGGAAAAATAAATAAAGATAAACAAACTAATAAGTGTAAATTTAATCAAGAAAGTTAGCTCGTTAAAGAGTAAAAGTTTGGGAAGAATTCAATGTACAATTGAGACATATTTTTACTCTATACTATTAAGAACAAATAAACCAAATGATGAGAATATCATATGATCGACTCAATTGTAATAAAAGCTATTGTTTTGCAAACTTTACCTCTTCAAAGCACTCAAGATAGGAACAAACATTTGATGCCAGAGTTACTCTAGTAAGGTAGTACAACGTTAGGAGGGTTGTAGCGAGACACATGAACAAACACGTAATACACGAGTTACTCAAGTAAGGTAGTACAATGTTGGGAGGGTTATCGAGAAACACGTAAACAAACACTGTCAAATGATGGAAGAACATTTGCTTGTGGCACCAAATGGTGACTGCTTAAAAGTGGATTTAATATTTGATATCACTGGTATTTTGGATTATCCATGTGTCTGTGGCCTACTGGTCAGTTTTTGGCTTCAATCCTCGGCTCTTCCAAAATATCTATGAAGCGGTGGGTCTAGAATGGGGTCAAACTCAGCTTTGTGAGGACAAATGAGAAGTTACATGAATAAAATAGCAGTTCTAGTTTAGAAAACTGAGATCAACAGCTGGAGGGCCCATTGTGCTGACTATATGACACCCTATATCGAAAAATGTTGGCCCTATTATCGCTAACGGTGGCAGCCGATTGGTCAATATAGCTCGCTTGCAGGCTCACACCATGGAGTTATTTAAATTACTATTCATGAATACACAAGAGCAGTGGATATAGAGAGAGTTAGGTTTGGTAGCGCTTATTCAATTGTTATAAAGACTATTCGTTGTCAGAGTTATATGAAAGAGTCTTTAAGATGGAAGAATGTAAACCACCATTAGAGTACTTTAATTACATATCATATAAAAAATTATTCTAGCATTTACAAACTTCAGAGTGCTGTTTTCTAAGTAGATTATAAAAACAAAATCAACTAGTGTAATTGTTCCTAAAATGAGATGTCATCAGGGAGAAATAAGAAGTTTATATTGATTTACTATCCAGTGGGGACATGCCAAGTCAGCTTTACATATTTGAAATGATAGTTAATTGAAAGTACCAAATATATTATGACGAAAATGTTTTTGTTATATGGTTTTATGTTGATAATTTTTTTTATAAATTTACTCATGTAAGATTTAAATTTAATTGTAAACACTAAATATAATTATTTTATAATGTTTAGTGGATTTTGCCCCGCAATAATACTTATTTGAGGTATTTAACATAGAGTTTCTGAACTGACTGTTCATATCAGCACACAATAATTTCTATGAGCGACAGTGAGAGGGCCTACAATTTTGCCGGGAGAGGTATTTTCCCATACCGTCCGTTCTTTTACAAGCCACTCAACATGGGGCTGGCGCTAAGGATTTGTTGGCCCTGGCTGGGTTAGAGCTCATGGTCATCGAATCATGAGGTGAGTACTTCAACCCAAGACCATCGAGGTTGACCCAAGCTGATAAATTATGTTATTATTACAATCTATCATTAAATAACCTTAGCTTTTTTACATTTTAACATTAATTGTAATGTAGCCATCATCCATTCTGTATGGTAGTGAGCTTACTCCCCATTGTATCACTATGGTATAGCTTATAAGATAGAGCCATAGTGTAATTCATCAAGGTAGGACTGCTACCTTTCAGGGCAAATGGAGTGTATATTATAGTACCAAATAACAAACTTTGAAAATAAACTTGTATTTTTTTTAGACATATCACTTTTCTCGCATATCATATCATTAAAGCTCGAAATTATTTTTGATGAGTGTGAGTTGATCAAATTTTCAAAGTCTACTTGCAGTGGCTTAAAGTAAGGTTTCTCAGCAGCAGATGACAAGGATTTAAACATGAAACACCTCTTGAAGCAATTCACAGTGTTTTGTTGGTGTTCAAAATTTGTTAAAAATTAAATATGTTAGTGATCTGGGCATTGAGAATGTGTGTGTGTATATATATATATTATTAATAATAATACTTTAAGTGGGGTAAAGAGGAGGTAACAAACCTCCAAAACTCCCTTCCTTGGTATTATACTGTTGATTTAAAATGAGAGTATTACCATTATTATTTAAGAGATCTGAGAAATATTGGTGACAAGCATTTAGGTGTATGGCCCAGCTGTTGCCTATTTGAATATATTAAATCCTAAGTTTACACACACACGCCACACTAAGGTTCACAAATGTATTTCTAATCACATATTTAATATTGTGCATTATCCTAACTAGATGGTGGATATTACTGGTTGTCTTGTAAAGACTACACAGCCATTGTATTGTATGTCATAGTCTAGATGTTAGGAAAGCTGATCTTGCATCAGAATGGGCAGAATGTACTCGTCAGAGTCCCCTTGAATGGGGTTCAGGATCACGTCGTGGAGTTGAGTCTCTTGCAGTGGGGCCCACGGCTTGCCCATGGAGTCACTCACGTCCTTTACAACAGTAACAATTTGCATGGGTGGTAGACAAACATCAAAGGAATAAAAACCATAAATTAAACCAACAAGATAAAATATATACATGTACATAGTTGCAGTAAAATCTGATTTATTCTTCTTTATAGAAGATGAATTAAATTTCCCCAGCAAAATAGCATGGACTCTTACATTGATACAACTTCCCAGTATCGGAAACGGACAGAGCCAGAGACTCGTGTTTATGCATGGCAATCTATAAACAGTGGACAAGAATTGATAACACCAGTCCATATACAGTACTTTACTGTAGGAATGTCAGGAGTGCCATTGTATCATGTGAACTGTGAGCAGTCCTTCCTTCCTTCTCTAGTCAATGTTTATAAATTAGCCTACATAGTATTGACAATATTACCCCTCCCCCCTTTTCGAGTCACCAGCAAGGGGTGTACACATATACAGTAGAGAAGGCGTACTGGTTACAATGTATTTTTAGGTATATTATACAATACTGCACAGTACAGCAATTAGATTGTTGTAGTATAAAGGCTAATGTAGGTCTAGGTTAAAATGTGTTCAAACAATATGATTTTTTTTAAATATTTCAATTATTATTATCCCAAAAGGTGTCTGCAACTAAGAGATTTCACCGTATCAGGCTCAGATGGAAGGTGTGTGTATGCATATCAAAATTATGAAAATATTACTACTTTTAACTTATTGTTAAGGACATGCAAAATTTGTATTTGTGATAATGTGAAATTTACTGTTTTTGCACAAATAACACATATTTAAGTGTTTTTTAAAAATAAATAATCACAATTTCTTAGTAACTTGGTGAATACCATGTCATACAATATAGATTTCAACGTGATAGCGCCATGCCATTGCTGTCATCCACACAGATGATATCAGTTTTTGTGGATTTTAAAGGTACAAAACAGATCACATAATATATGAGTCCTTTCAAGGTGTTTGGGCTTTTTTTAATGAGGTTAATATTAAAAATTACAGTTTATAATTTTACACATTATAATACTTAAATTTTGATAGATCGTTTCTTTGTTTCCAGCTTTTATTAGATTTCATACTAAGTTTGAGCAAGGAAATTAATATATATGGACCTTGCCATGCCTTGTTTGGAAAAATTATATCTTATTTAATTTTATTCCCTTCTCCCAATTCGATAGGCCTAGAAGTTTAGTTTTCTAATATGATATATTTTGGTGTTGTTATTGTTTAGTCTAAACATAAACTGATAATTGACTATTTTGATACAGTATCTGTGGTTTCAGCTATCTGCAGTTTACCACCACCCAATTTTATTTATTTTAATAAAAGAAAACCGATTGTTTATAAGTTTCAAACCATGAGCCAAGCGAAAACCAGCCATACTATTAGCAAATGCACCTAATATTTACATTACTTGCATCATCATCATCATTGTTAGTGATCGTTGCAACAAAGATAATGGAGAATAGGTTCACTGTAGTTTACTCTACACATAATTATAGTTTACTTTATTTAATGTTGGTATTGTCATACTGTGAATAATTTATCAATTAAACTTTACCGTATTCATGTACGTTTCATGAATACCACCTTTTATTATAGTTTAGTGCTATTCGCGGTTTCACGTAACTGTGGTAGATCTAGGAATGTAATACCTGCGGATATGCGGGCCCTACTATATTGCTATTTGTAAAACTCGAAGGTAATGGTATAGTTTGACATTACTAAGCATTAAATGTTTAGTGCATAATTATATTTTATTTTTCTCCAAATATGTTAATAGTTAAATATACAATATGTATGAAAAATGTAGACGGATTCATCCTAGTTTAGTAATGTTACTATATCATGGCACCGCAGGTATTCCAGCGTGAAACATATCAAATCATAAAAACATAAAAAGGAGAGTGTCTAAAATTTGGGGAAGTATCAAACGCCAGGCATAGGTAATTACTACTTTGAATACGGCCGAGGAGGATGATTTGTCAAAAGACATGTGAGGATGCAGTTTAGTTACCATGTGAAAAGTTTTTCTTGTGATGTACAACAATATTCTAACCGACAAAAGAACGAACCTTAAGGAAAATTATTTTGGCCATAATGCCAATGGTTTCATTTGAGAGTGTAAGAAAAGGTTTTACAATTAACTTGTATGTGGAGAAATAAATAATAAATACATCAATCATTTAGGAACAAGTCCAGAATACAATAGCACCACTTTGATTAATAATGGATCCATTTACTTACTGTTTGGAAATAAAATTAAACTTCACTGTGCTAGTAACTTAATGTTGGTGTTTAAATTATTGTGTATCCAGAAGCGTGCTGTTTATTTTTAATAAATGATAATATGACTCATATTTATGTAAATAATAACATCACTTTCAACATAAAATTTTACCACATTTTCCCTAAAAGTAACCTCACCTTTTGCATGTCTCTACTTATTGTATTTGCATTGTTTCCATTATATTTCTAAATTTCGTCCTGTCTTATTTGTTTCTATTTCTCTTTCGTGTAAAACTATACAAATGAATTTAGTTGGTAGATATTCTCTGGACATGGAATCAATGATTTGTCACTGACCGAGCAATGTTTGTCTATTGATCCAGGCATGACATTTTGTGAATGTGTGTTGGCTAATCCCCAGAGGTATGCTTCACACATGCCCCTACTTAAGAAACACAAATCTGGCTAGCAATGAGATGCAGTTCTCATGTGTGGATATCATTCTTCAAGTAAAGAGTCAATGCATTAATATGTTTTAACAATAGGCAAAGTCATTTTTGTTGTTTAATATAAGTGATATTAACATGGGAACTGTGAGCGGAGGTTTTTTCATTCAAAGTCAAGATTGAATTTGATTTTTTTTAAATCTCCTGAATATAGAGTCAAGCAACTTCTCGGAAAGTTACCGAGTATTGAGCCGAGCAACTTCCTGTAAAGTTACCGATTATCGAGTTGAGCAACTTCCCAGAAAGTTATCAAGTATCGAGTCGAGTAAATTCTTAGAAAGTTAGTGAGTATTAAGTCGAGCTGTCTTGAGTTCAAGGCTAAAAATTTGAGTACTCACATCCCCCTATGACTAAAAAAAACTTACTCCAAGGGAGCGAGTCAAAAATCAGATTAAGCATACTTATATGTTGTGTTGGCCTTAACACGACATGAAACAAGTGGGAAGAGCAAGGTAAATTATTTGTGTAGTTAACTCTCTTAGCAGATTGAAAGTCCAAATGAATGGAGATCACCATTATAACAACAATGCTAACATTTAGACGTGGACGGACTGGCAGGTTACCGGGACTACAAATATCAAATATAACAGTACTTTACATACATTCATAAATACCAGCGAAGCTAAGTTCAATGTTTATATTTGAATTAATAGTAAAGTTAATCCCAAGTCCATTTAAGATACATTACTGATGATTACATGGCTATTCACAGGAGACAGAAAGAGGTGTGCAAATTGTAGAGATATAACGCTGATGTGCGACTGTACAAAAATATATGAGAATATACTGGAAAAGAGAATAAGAAATAAAATTAAAGGAAGGTGGATAGAGGAACAGTGTGAATTTAGGAAACAGAGGTCTACAATAGACTTAATCTTTGCCATATGACAGCTGATGGAAGGAAGGTATAAATATGGGAAATACTTGGTAATGATATTTACGGATGTGGAGAAGGCTTATGATAGCCAGCAACATATTTAAAAGATCGAACGGTAAAAACCAATAAGTATCTAATCTTAATTTCGATGATAAAATAACGCTAAGATTGTATGTGTATAGTTTCATACTCGTTAGTCCCTATTTAAAATACCATTAATTTAATAACAAAATATGCTAAATAGTATATAGGAAAGCATTTTGAGATACCTTTTTATCTTGTATCTCACGTATCAAAATAATATTTATGTAGCTACAATTGGTTTACACTGAAAGGTAACATCAATACTTTAACGGAGTAGACTAGCCTATAGCCCTGTTTTATAAGCCACACTGCTACATTATAGTGATTCATAAAAGAAAGCTTCCTAACTAAAATAAATAGAGTGTAAGGTATATAATATGTTGAATAATTGTTTCAATAAACTGTACATAATTTTATCCATACGTATGGGCCATATACAAATGATTAAAATTTTGAAATGATTTAACTTTTATTAACAGACAGGATCCCTTTCAAGGTCG
The DNA here is from genome assembly GCA_902141375.1 of Timema poppense. Taxonomy (NCBI): domain Eukaryota; kingdom Metazoa; phylum Arthropoda; class Insecta; order Phasmatodea; family Timematidae; genus Timema; species Timema poppense. The sequence continues at coordinate 40,561 of CABFOV010003683.1, forward strand.
AATGATAAGGAAAGATTCACAAAAAAACGGCCAGCGAGACAAAGCTGACCGGCCCGTTTGTCTGCATTATCTTTACTATCCGGCCTGCATCCATGTACTCACACAAAATACAATAATTTAACTTTAGTGTTTACTATGTAATTTTAAATAACATAAACCCTTAGAACTATTTAAAACTATCCTATATTTTTGTCTTAACTTTAATTACTTGAGTGTGGCAAGTTTAATTTACACCGGGAAAATACCAGTTTTTAAATTATTTCATGTATACATTAACGATTTTAAATATATAGCGTCAAATAGCTATTATAGACCTGCATTAGTGACCACGGTATGGTATTTAGCCTTCCTCTATCAAATAGTCATGTTATAATAGGGTCATAATGTGTGGAATAGTTTTATACAATTCTATATAAGTTAGCATGCATTAAAACAATTCTTTAGAATTAAAATTTAAACTATTTAACTGGTTAAGACTTCGCCTTCATTTTGGTGAAAATGATATTAAAAAATATCTTATCAGTGCTACTTAACAAATAATTGCAGCCGACAGCCAATCCCTTAGTAAAAAAAAAAAAAAGAAAAAAAAAGTCCTTTGTTTTTAAAGTTTTCTTTGTAATGTACAGTCAGGGTAAACTTATTTGTGTGTTTGTAGCAGGATTATGTTACTTAGTGACAAGTGTGTGTGTGTGTGTGTGTGTGTGTGCAGGGAGGGCTAGAGACATGAGAGGGCACTACCTGAAGCTTGCTTGGTGTAAGCCAGCCGACAGGGGTTAACCTCGAGGAGCTCATACAGGTGAGTAACCTTCCATCATTACTATTTGTAATGGTAATAGAATTGAAATGGTCATCAACAAAGTGTCAGGAAAACCCAGGGAAGAAAGAATGAAAGTCATGATGTTTGCTGATGACTTGATGGAATGGGGGGGAGAAGGAAGAAGAAGTACAAGAAAAACTACAAGAATGGAATGAGAAAGTGAGAGGATGTGGAATGAAACTTGACAATGCAAAGTGTGAAGCAATGACATGGAAGAGGGTAAAGCCCATTAAAGCTATAAGGTTGGATGAAGTATAACTGAGTAAAGTACTGAATGTAAAATATCTTGGAAGTGTGATTGAGGAGAAAGGTGAAAGTAAAAAGGATGAAATGAGAAGAGGACAGCAGGGAGAGTTCTATAGGTGTGTAAGAGACTTGCTATGGAGAAGAAAAGTGCCTTTGAAGTGTAAGGAAGTGTTGTATAGGGCGAACTTTGTACCCATTGTCGCATATGCAGCAGAAACATGAATAATGACTGTAAGAGAACCTAGGAAAGTGGAAACCATGGGAATGAAGTAGTGAGGAGCATGTTAGCTGTCACGAGGAATACCTGGATTATGAATGAAGTTATCAGAGAAAGAGTAGAGGTACAGGGAGTACATGAGATAGTAGAGGTAGCAAGACTGAGATGATATGAGGATGGAAAAATATAGGATCCCAAAGAAAATGTTGGAAATGAAGTATGTAGGAAAAAGACCACAAGGGAGGTGAAGAAAAAGATGGTAGGAGCAAAAACAAAAAGTGTTCACGTGAGATGAGAAGAATAGAAGCCATTAAAGAGGAAACAATGGTGGAAGGATAGACACAGATATAGGCATTTTGCTAAACTGACCTGGCCAAAGGCTGGAAACAGGTGATAATGATGATTTCACTATTCAGTCTAGTTAAAACATCAGCTTCTACTATTTTATTAAATGGACCAAACTGCTTCTAATTTGTTAGTTCTGATTTGTCTTTAGAAGGAAACCCTATTTTTTCTTTATTAAGTAATTGTAGGGGTGGTTGGGCACCTGAAATTTCGGGCATCTAAATTTTTTTAAATGTCTGGCGAGTTTTTTTATGCTCGTATTTCGGTCGGGCATCTCAAGAACTTGGTAAGTATATAATACCATGTAAACACTAACCTCTAATTCAAATTTTGAAAAAAATTGTGTTTAACTCATATTCATAGTTGAATTATTTCAATTCAACTAATATTAAACAAAGGTAAGTATTTTTTTATATTAATTCATAAATTATTTTGTTTGCTTTCGGAAGAACTACAATAACGTTTCTCACAGGCTACAAGTTTACAACATACAAAATCAAGATTACTATGATTTAATTTTCTCGGTCAATGCCAACAACATAAATTCAACATTTCTACATTGAGATTTTTAGGCCCTATGCTTGTGAAAACTTAATTTAAATTAGTTTTCTTTATATTTCTTTATTTTATTATTACCAGCCAGATTTGTTAGGATATGTATAGAAAAGTACGCATAAAATGAACACTAAATAGGAAACGGCCATTTCGCGACTGTTTTAACTTATAATTTTAAATTTAATAGGCCTGTGATAAAGTTGTTTCTATATTATAAAATTAAATTGGACTGTTAAACTTTTAATTTGAAATTTTATAGGCTTGTGACAAAATTTTTTACTAAATGAAATGCCCGCCCAAGTGTAATTTTGTAATGCCTGCTCGACCACCCCTTGGTAATTGTGTTATATTTGAAATAAGTTACAGGAAAGGTAGATAGAAACATAAAGAGGGGAAGAACACAATATGGCCATTACAATGAAAAGAACACAGTTCACACTTTACATTGCTGCAATGGACAAAAGGTAATGGCTGCCTCTTGAATAAAATCGATCGTTACTGTCCAATCGCCTGATCCTAATTTTCAATCTATAGCCCATAAGGAGGGGGTGTGAAATGTGCAGCATAATTTCCTAAAAGAGGAAACCAAAACACAAAAGAGAGAAAATCAAAATTGGTAAAGAATCATATGACATTTAGATAGGAACATGTAAAAGGAACAAACAAAAAAGACAAACATCGAAAATAGACCTTGGATGTGGATATATATAAAATTTATAAATATATATACTTAATGTTTTCACAAGGCCTAAGATGAAAGGCGTGCTTGTTTAATATTGTTGTGCTGTAGATTATGAATGACAAAACAAGTAATGCAAGGTATTGTGATTAGCTTGTAAACATTATTATTATTATTAGCACCGCGTCTTACTACCCGTTCGGGTTATACACACTTACACTAATGTGCAAGGGTAGGGTGATTGGGAGATGAAATGAAAGACCTACAGTTTAACGTGGAGTCCGAACCACGGTGGAGACCTGGCATTCCTCACATTCACAAGATGTCTTGTCAGAGGTGAAGGAAGGGTTTAGGTAATCAGATATATCTTTGCTGGGACCGAGGATTGAACCCCGACCGCCAGCATAGAAGTCTGACACCTTACCCTTAGACCACCAGGTCACCAGCTTGTAAACAAATAGCTCATATGCACTGACAACATAAACAGAGTGTCAGCATTCTTCACAGTAAACCAGGCCAGAAGGCAGAATAAAAAGTGGTGTTTCCAGCTAACATTGTTGACTAATCACCACCGAGTCAAGGGGGGGTCACTCTTACGGTTTGAGCCCAGGGTATTGGGGTTCATCAATTGTGTAGGATCACCTAGAGGTCAGTTGCGATACTTCGTTCTGCCACAAGATTCTAAATAGTCTTTTAATTTCTTTCATATCTCTTTATCACTTATCAACTTCACATTTTGTAATAGATATAGTAGTAAAAATAAAAACCACAAAAACCCAAACCAAACTTCTATTATAAACCCACACAATCATATATCCACTCACACCCTATTCTCGGCTATAATACCATATCCCGACAACCATAGACCGACATTTGAAAGGAAGGGGGTGGTGACATTCAGTGACAGAAGTGAGATTTTAGTGGTATTTTAGGTTTTTTTATAGTAACATAAAAATAATACTAATATTTCAAGGATTAGTGAAAATTTTTGGAAAACAACCGTGTCGCACAACGATCGGTACATGTCGGAGGAACAAGGAAGCTGTACCAGGACTCGGAGGAGGGGAGGTACAAACCATCAGCGGTGCATTACCAGTTGCAGGGAGGAGCTGTGGAGAGCAAAGGTAGAAATTATTATTATTAGCACTGCGTCTTACTACCCGTTTGGGTTATATACACGCTAATGTGTAGTGGTAGGGTGATTGTGAGATGAAATGGAGGACCTACAGTTAAACGTGGGATCCAAACCAAGGTGGAGGCCTGGCATTCCACATATTAACAAGTTGTGATTAATACACGTCTTGTCAGAGTTGAAGGGTTTGGCAATCAGCTAAATCTGTGGTGGGACTGAGGATTGAACTCCGAACCCCCAGCACAGAAGTCTTGACACCTTACACCTAGACCGCCAGGTCACCAAGGTGGGAATTCTTATACACAGTTACCATAGCTTTAGTTGAAGGCGATTTTTTAGGGAACATCTGACCAAGATTAGGCACTTTAAGGGAGAAAGTGTAGAATGTTTTGCTAACAGGATTAAAATAATTAACATCAATACATATGAATTAGGGGAAGATCCAGTCCAGAACTAAGTAAATAAATTCAAGATTGACCATAGAGCACTAGATTCTTTTTTAAATTGACTTTTAAGATAAATAGGTAGCTTTTACTAGGTTGTCAAAACCTAAGACGTCCAGAGAAGAAGTAGAAAGGACGATAGGCGTGGAAGCCGATTGTCGACCTCATAAAAGAATTTTCACCATAGATAAAGGGAATCCTTGTTTCAAGAGTAAAAAGCAAGCTCATGTAATGAGGGATTGCAGATCCATTATGGGGAGACAGCAGTCATCCATAATGGATATAAAGCAGTAAAACAGGGCATCTGACGAGACAATGTTTTGGGGAAGTGAGCCATCACCCTAATAAGAGAGGGGTTGTAGAAGCCACGAACTAAAGTCCTCAACGAGAATTGTCCAGGTTGAGGTTGGACTAGAAAGAAAATGTATTGAGTGTCATGTTTGTTATTGTTGTGTTAAAATAAAATAAAATCTTGGTGTAATCTGTCATATGTTATTGTGCTATTGTGTGTATTAACTATATTTCCAGGATGATTAATTCTAGTACTTTTGAAGAAGGGTTTTTGGTTCTATCCCAACAGTAACCCGTTAGTGTACAAGCCTCAGATACAGAGATAGTGTTTAAATGTATAAGAGAAATAGTATTATCAGAAAATAGCTATCAAATTGTTTTGGATTTTAGCATGAAGCCTTTGCTAGACGAGATTAAACGGTTAGGAGATTAAATAAAAATTGTTCAAAACAGTTAGAACATGATTATTTTTCGGAAATAATAAACATGATACTGGGTCGAGTAATTTCCAGAATTCTCTAGAACAGTTAGGTGAAGTTTTCCATAAATTTACTGTAGAATTAAGTAGCCTTTAAACAACTTGGTGCCAACCAAGACTTAGCGTAGAGAAAGATCTTGGTTTGATTTAGGAGGAAAAGTCCTCAAAAGTTTGTTCAGAACTTTAGATTCCGAAGATTTGTCCTTGTTACAATAAAGATTAGGTCAGTTAGATTAGGAACAAGATGGATTGTTAGTAAATCCTAAGAATCAATTAATACTTATGAAAGGGCTACAGGAAAAGATATTAAACAATACCAGGTTAGCGCAAAATTATAGTGAACATTATCAAAAGTTGTATGTACAATATAATGCTAGTATAGGGTCTTTATTGAGGGGGATGTACATCCTTACCTTCAATGTAAATTTGAATGGTTTATTGTTAAGAGTCATGGAAAGGTTGATAAAGGTTTGGTTGGAATTGAGTAATTTCCGCTATTCTTTGGAGACTAGTTCGCGAAATCAGTTAAGCAGCATGCTTATTGAAACCGAGCGGTTTTTAAAATCAATCACCCTGATAAGTGAGAACGTTCGACCACCACTCTAATACATCACATAAAAGTAATATATTTATATGATTTTTACAGAATGAGTTCTGTTAATGCCATTTTTATAGGATATAATTGGCAATTAATTGTTAATATACCAATGTTAACGAGGGAAGGAATTTTTGAACAATATAAAACTTATACCATTCCAGTAGATTGAAATAAGACAGGAACTTATATAGAATTTGATCTAGGAGATATTTTTAATCAGTAAATACAGAGTATTTCAGATCGCTTGATCAGAGTTATTTTTTAAAGTGCAAAGGGCAGAATTTGGTTATTTGTTCGAATAATTTAATCTTGTTAGATAGCAATGTAGAGAATTGGGGTTTCAATCTATTTATGTCTAGAAGTGATACTAGGATATGTAAAAGGAATGTAAACATTTTAAAACGTCTTGTTTCTAAAATAATATCAGCAGGATGGTTGTATGTTGTACCAGTAAATTCTGAGGTCAATTTTGTTTGTAAAGAAAGTGTGAGTCCCACTCCTTCAATAACTAAAGCCTTCCCTAACTTGAACAGATAGAATTGTAAATGTCTCAGATTGTTATCTAATTGGAAAATATTTTAAATTTCTTGCCCTTCATTAGGGCAGGTTGAAGGTTAAGAGCCAGTGGAATGCTATGTGATTACCAGAGTTAAAAAATATAGTTTGGAGAGAGGGTAGTAATTTTTCTTGTTTGGATGATTTTACACATTTACAGGAGGAATTGGACAGTTACATAATTTATAGTGGTTCAACAGTGAACTTTAATAAATTGACTAGCCAAGCTAAAACAAAAGTTAAAGACATTCTATTAAGTTACTTGTTTGCAGTTATGTCATTCCAAGTGTAAGTAGTAGTTTTGTGTGTTGTTATAACCTCAGTGCATGTATTTAAGAAAGTATACAAACAGTGCAAGGGACAGGAAGTTGACCCAGCGAGTTTGTCCAGTGTTAGTGTGACATTGCTAAACAGTTTAGTGGACACTAGAGCAAGTGGTAATGCATGAAGTTTATTAATGCAGAATATAAACAAGCAGGATAAAAAATTAAATATACACAAATAGTGGGGAGGGTGTTAAGATATTCAAAATGTGTTCAACTATCTTATAAAAAACCCCCGGTAGTAAAATTACACAGCTTAAATTGAGAGGCGTGCGTGTTTAATATTGTTGTGTTCTGGATTGTGAATGACAAAACGAGTATTGCAAGGTGTTGTGATTAGCCTGTAAACAAACATAACAATATGCGCGGAAAACATATCAGTATTCCTCACTGTAAACCAGGCCAGAAGGTAGAATAAAAGGTGGTGTATCCAGCTAACATGGCTGACTAATCACCATAAAGTTTAAGGGGGTCACTCTGCCTGTTTTGGGACTACCTGGGTTAAGAAGCTGGTACATCACTACCTGTAATGGAGGGCTACCATTCAAACCCAGACTCCTAAAGATCAGTCAGGCCATTGGTTATTCCTTACAATACTTTTGTCTGCAACAAGCTTTATAATAGTCTTTAAAACTCTTTCATATCTTTTAATATCTATTATCAACATCATGTTTTGTAATAGACATAGCAGTACAAATAAAAACAAAAAAATCCAACCCAAACGTCAATCACGAACCCACAATATCATATATTCACTCTTCCCACCAGTTTCGGCCAACATCTGACAGTTAAGGTGGTGAGAATAATATATCTCTTTAAAGAAAACTTCTGTGTCCTCCTTATTGTCAAAGCCATATTGTGTTTGTTACTTTTATATGTTTCTATCCACCTTCCCCTTCTTTCAAATATGAGGCACGTCCAGAAAGTAAGAGTACTCAATTTTTATATTTAAAAAAAATATTGTATTTAAACAAAATTATAGGATTTTGTTGATAAATATGTCAGTTATTTCTCCAAGTAGTCGCCTTCCCGTTCTATGCAGGTTGTGAGCCGTGGCACAAGCCTTTTGATGCCCTCCTCAAAGAATTCTCCCACCATCTCTTTCTTCCAGTTCAGGACCTCTTGTTTCACCTCCTCGTCGGTTGAAATTTTTTTCCCGCCTATGTGAGTTTTCAGGGAGGTGAAAATATGAAAGTCTGAAGGCGTCAAGTCAGGGGAGTATGTGGGGTGGTTCAAAATGTCCCAACGGAATGAGTCCAAAAGCTCCATGATGGTGTTGGCTGTGTGCTGGTGGACGTTGTCATGCAACTAGCACACTCCCTTCCATTTGTTTTGAATTGCTCTCTTGAGCTTTTTTAGGGTCTCACGATATCGTGCTGCATTTATCGTCTTCCCCTTAGGCAGAAATTCAATCAAAATGATCCATTTTTGGTCCCTAAATATAGTGGCCATGATTTTTTGCCCAAAATTGAGGTTTTGAATTTTTTGGCAGATGGGGAACTGGTGTGCCACCACTGTGATGGCTGTCTTTTTGTCTTAGGATTATAATGAGCCACCCAGGTTTCATCTCCACTCACAATTGAGCTCAGAAAATCCTCACCTTCCAATTCAAATCGTTCAAGGAACTCGCGAGTGCTAGCAACCCGATTCACTTTGTGCTGCTCTGTCAGTATTTTTGGGATCCATCTTGCACCCAATTTTTGGAATCCTAGCATTTCAGTAATTTTTTCGTGTAAGAAAGCTCTGGAAAGTTGTGGAAACATTGTAGAAATTTCATCCACTGTCAATCGGTGGTCTTCCCAAACAGTTTTCTCGATTTTTTTGTACCAACTCATCGGTCAAAATGGAAGGTCTTCCACACCTCTGATTGTCATGAACATTCGTTCTGTCTTCATTAAACTCATGACAGCACTTAAAACATATTCGTTCAGTTCATAACACCTTAACCATAAACAGTTTTGAACCATACAAAAATTTCAGTTGGTGTTTTCCCTTCAGCAAGAAGGAGCCTGATGACAGCGCACACCTCGTACTTGGCAGGATTTCTTATCGACATATTTCATACAAACATACATTACAAGGCAAGTTTTCATACTAACAAGGTCCACCTGTGCTCGTTGTGTTCAGAAGAACCCCCACTTACACTCAGTGTTAGCAACCTTGGGAAAAAAATATTTCACAGCACAAGAGGACAACCAGTACTCTTACTTTCTGAACGTGACTCATATATAGAACAAACTACCTCAAAATGTGAAAAGAGGTTTTCTTTAAAGCAATTTTTTCTCAGAAATTCCTAATTTGCTTAATTTTATTAAATTTTAAGATAGAGTTCTTTAACAAATAAAGTCCCTCTATTTCCTTGTCTAATTAAAAAAAATCTGTTTGTACTTATTCATGGTTTATGCATGGATCTATAACAGAAAATCAATTTATTCAAATAATGTTTTATACTACTCAAACTTGACTAAAAGTGGAAATGCCTACTCGCAAACCCCTAAAATCTAGTGGGAATCAGTATTCACTAACCATATACTTTAACATTTGGCTCAAGAAATGTTTTATTTTTAATGCGTTTAAGCTTAACAAATCATATATTCTGGGCACCCTCAGACTTATGAGAATTGTCAGCAGACAGCCAACAACACGAGGATTGCATCCAAATTGCTAAATTATTGTTCATCCAAGGACTATTTAGAATGTCATACTACAAGAGTTTATGAAATTTTATTTTAGCATTGCGTCTTATTATCTGTTCAGGTAATATGCATAAGTACTAATTACGCTAATAAGTTAGGGATAAGGAATATTGAATTTAGAGAAAGTGTAGTTGCATTTGCATGGAAGGAAAGTGGAAAACCATTAAAAAAAAATCACCCTCACTAAGGACCAGGATTCAAACCTTGATCTCCCTGTCATTGACAGTCTATCCTATTGCGAGAGTGACATATACCATGCAGCCACCGAAGCAGGTGAGAATATAAAGAGCACCCTAAAGTTAAAATGATCAATCTAGACATAGAATGAATGACCACCATTTAAATTATAAAATGAAAACCAAGTTGATATAATTACATTTATCAATCCATCCAGGGGACAGAGTTCTTGTATCACATCCCTTTCTGCGATCTCCAGTCTTTTGAGTCTGGTCCTCTTAAGTCGAGCGATTGCCATCAGGTCCTCATCACAATACTTGTAGCCTGACAGGGACACAATACAATTATTGACAAAACAGATGTATCACAAGGTTTGAAATTAATTTCAATTAAATTATTTCTATTTATACAAACATTAAATAAATAAATATATGCTTGAACAATTTAGATTTAGTGAGTATCTCATACATCTTATGAAGACAAACAGACTTATGACAAGAGACCAGACTTTTATGCAATTAAATATTTTAATCCTGCAGTTAGAAACATGAAAATCGAAATGTCAACCAATTAGGTTGTTTCTTACTCTATTTTCAGTTTTGATTTTAAATATTTTACTGCATTCTAATTATTTTTGAAGATATTACATAAAATTACATATTTTGTGTGTTTTTTGGTGTGGTACTAAATTTATGTCTTTCTTGAGTAAAATACTTTTAAATGACGTGTCACTAATTTTCAGGCCTGTACTATCATAAAAGAATGTATCCAGTGAAAGGACGGCAGTGAGCAGAGTCCAAGGCAGGTATGCTGGCTCGTTAGAGAGGATTACAGTTGCTGTAACGTAACTTTGGGTCCGACTTTTTCATGCTGGGAAGGAGAGACAGTGTGAGGTTGCCAAATAGTGGAATGGTCTCAGAGGCACATCTCTCGCACGACGTGTCAGTATGTAAACACAAGATGAGTTGTAAAAACAATAAATTTTGGATTTGATTATCTCACTATCCCATTGTCTTTGGTCGGAATAGCGAAGAGATAAAAAGTGGTGAAGAACTAATGACAAAAACAGAAAAATTCAAAATTAATCAGGGAAATGTAATTTAAAGCCTAACATAATAATGAGCTATAATGGTTTTTTGAAAAGTGAACAAGAATGATGATGTATATAATTGTAAATGTAATATTAATAACGGATAGTATGTCAAAATCAAACATTAATTAACCTTGGAACAAAAGAAAAATCATTCTAGCAGACTGACTTTAAAAATAATCTGAAGGGGTATGATGTTAGCTTGTTTTCAAAAAGCTGGCAACAGTGGAGGTTTCCTTGAAAGTTTGTAGTGTTTATATTATTTCTAAAATAAGTCTTTAATTATTGTAAAATGTAAGTGATGTAAAACAAACTAATAATGCAATAAAAGACAAGAAGTCAGAATGATGGATGGAGAAGGATGAATGATGAATAAGAGCAAAAAGGGATGAGTGTAAAGCAGAAGAGGAGGAAATGGATCCCACATGGAAAGAGGTGGAGGACGCATTTAAGAGCATGAAACAGGAAAAACACTTGGTGTGGACGAACTGACTGGAAATGATAAGAGCTTGTAATGATCCTATTATATTGCCTTGCTTTCTGGATTATTTAAATTTAGGTTGTGTAGATTTTATTAGTTAGTGACTGTACTGTCGTTATTTTACTTCCATACATATGCAACTAGCGACAGGTCATGAACATTCAGTTTGCTTGTTTCCAGCCCTCACAATAATTCAAGATCAAACCTTGCAGTGTAAGTTCGAAAGAGAGAGCAACATATTTCACTAGTAAACATTAGTGTTTTTAAATCATTTTCTAAAAGTAGTTTTACTTTTGCTCGCAATAGCTCAGCAGCTCTCGGTGCCCAATTTAAATTAAAGCCAGATAATGTTTTTTTTTGTTCTTCTTGTACAGAGTTGTTGATTGTGGATTCTGACTAGGACACATGAAGAAATGTGCATGCCATCATGGCGATTTATTTACTATATTAATATGTGACTACCTATTCAAACTGAAGTGAAAACAATTAAAAAAAAAACACTTTTTCGATTATTAAATAAAACATGAGTTCTGATCATTTCTAGATAAAATACTATGAAAATAACATGAATAAAATGTGCTTAAAAAACAAAATGTTTAAATTACCAATCTCAGACCACTGTTTAAAAGTTCATATCATGACAAGCTGTATGTGAAGTAAGTATTCTATGGTTATATACAGTGCTGAATGTGATATGGAAGGAGAACAGAGTAATAAGAAACCGAAAAAAGGGAACTATGGTATTAATTTTAAGAAAGTAAACAGGAAAAGGTGCACAAATTATAGGAGAATAATTCTGATTTGCCATTGTACAGAAATATGAAAAGATACTGGAAAAGAGAGTAAGAAAAGTTAGATGGAAGGTGGAGAGAAACAGCACAGATTTAGATAACAGAGGTTTACCACAGCTAATTGAGAGGAGGTATGAATTTGGGAAATACTTGGTAATGGTATTTATTGATGTGGAGAAGGCATATGATAGCGTTGATAGAAATAAAGTTTGGAAAGCGATGGAGTACTATTAATGAAAGTAAAGAAAATGTATGATGATAACATGAGTTGTGTCAAAGAAAAGATGGACAAAGTGATTCCAAATAAGAAATTGTACTATTTGTAAAGTGTTAGGAAAACTCAGGGAGAAGCGAATGAAAGCCATGATGTTTGCTGATGACTTGATGGTATGGGGGGAGAAGGAAGAGAAAGTGCAGGAACAACTACAGGAATGCAATGAGGAGGTCAAAGAGTGTGGAATGAAATTTAGCAATGGCAAAGTGTAAAGTGATGGTAATGACGAGGAAGAGGGTAAGGCCTAGTAAAGCTATAAGGTTGGATAAAGTAGAGCTGAGAAAAGTACAGAGTGTAAAATATGTTGGAAGTGTGATCGAGGAGAAAGGTAAAAGTAGACAGGATCTAATATAGAGTTCCTACACAAAATCATGATTTTTTCCCCATAACATTTCAAAGACTTTTCAAAGATTTTCTAAAATTCCTCCAGGACAAGTGTATAAAGTAGAGCTGGGCCGATCAGCTATTTTGCCGATTAGTCCGATGCCGATCATTTGTTGCCGATTAGGCCGATCACCGATGCCGATTATTTTTGTTTTCAATTTTAATAATTTTAAAAACTGTTTCCATTTAAAACAAAATGTGCGTATGTGCGAGATTATTACATCCGATGTTTCATTTTTTGGGCATCTTTAACAAATCTAAATAAAACAACACCAATCTGCTAATATTTTATTTTATGATTATTAGATTTGTTACTTGTGAGTATTTTTATTTCTAATAACGTGCATAAATTGGAAAAAGACCTATGGTAAATATATTTATTTTGATATATTTTGTTTGGAATGTTGGATGTGCTGTTTATTTCAGACCTAAGTCGCTAAGAACAAGCTAATTATTCCAAGATCACATACGAGAGAGCAGAGATAAAATATTATTTTTTTAGGACTTAAAATATACCCACACATTTTGAATAATCGGCATAAATAATCGGAGATTCAAACACCGATCATCGGAATCGCCGGTTATGCAATAATCGGCCGATGATCGGATTAATAATCGGCATCGGCCCAGCCCTAGTATAAAGTAATCTCAGCAAAATACACATCAGTACATAGTTTCTTTTATATATATATAGTTTCTTTTATATATATAAAATAAACTATGTACTTATATATATATACATACACACATTTTTTAATGCAGGCACTCAACTCCCCTAAGCCTATACCTTTCCACACCTTTTGTCATTTTTTTAAGTATTCCATGATGCAATGAGTTACTGTATTTAAATAATTAAAACATAACATAAGCTTACTTGCAAATCATCTTGGGTGAAATGTGGGTTTCCCCTTTCACAGTGGAGTTTAAAAGTCAGGGGCTGGATGTTGTAGATATAAGTAAGTTTATAAGTCGTGTGCAGTTAAAATCAATCAGTTTAGAAAGTGCATGTAAAATATTACAAATAAATAAATCACTTGCTAATAGTCGTTATATTGATTATGTTTTAATTACTTTTTATTTCTTGGGTACAAATATAATAAGGGTTATCTAATTTTTACAATAATAATTTACTTTAATGTTTAGAAAAAATGTACACTCGGTTGAATAGGAGTATGTTATAGAATGTTCTTAGAAAGTATGGTGTGGATGCATGGTTAGTGAATGGAATTATGGCAGTGTATGAGGGAAGTAAAGCTTTGTTAGGGTAGATGGAGCTTTGAGTGAATGGTTTGACATTGTTTGGGGTGATAGACAAAGTTGTGTTATGTCTCCATGGTTGTTTAATATTTTCATGGATAAGTGTATGTAGATATTGCAGAACTATTTGTGTGGTTAACCTTGGGAACCGGTAGTTATACTGTAGAACCTTTATATACTATGTTGGCAATAGAGATTTTTAGTACACACCTCTAAGAGAAGATAAAGAAGTGAATACTTCACATAGTGAATCAGTATATTAGTATTTTCCTTTTAACAATATTATCTAAATAGATAATTGTAATCAGCAGACTCAAGAATTGTTTGTCTCAAGAATTATGGCTGGTGTCCAAATCAACACGTTCTTGAAGACAGTGTAAGAAATCTTGCACAATTTTCTTCAGCAATTGTCCCAATTTACTAGCATATTAGGTGACCTGGCGGTCTAGGGGTAAGGTGTCAGACTTCTATGCTGGCGGCCGGGGTTCATTCCTCGATCCCGGCAAAGATTTATCTGATTACCAAACCCTTCCTTCACCTCTGACAAGACATCTTGTGAATGTGAGGAATGCCAGGCCTCCACCGTGGTTCGGATTTCACGTTAAACTGTAGGTCCTCCATTTCATCTCACAATCACTCTACCATTACAAATTAACGTAAAGTGTGTATAACCCGAACAGGTAGTAAGACGCGGTGCTAATAATAATAATAATAATAATAATAATAGCAGCATATTCTAAGTTCAGCAGTAATGTGGGTCCTATATATGAAAACATTTTTTCAAATCTTCATCATCATTAGTTCATCAGTCTTGTGATTGGTTTTCTGCAACTCTCCACTTGTTTTTATCCTAGTTCAGATCTTTTACATATTTGTACCTTCTGCCAACATTGTTCACTATCTGATACATGTACTCCAGTCTTTATCTTCCTCTTGAATTAATCTCTTCCACATCTCCTTCTATAACTATCTTCATCAAACTATCATGTCTCAGTATATTGTGTGTCCTACCATGTTAAATCTTCTTTGCTGTATACTTTTCCAAAGTTTCCTTTGATTTGCTTTTCTTAGCACTTTTCTACTTAAAATGGCTGTAACTCAACTCATACACTGTTATTGTTCTGACAAAGAAAGTAAACACATCAACTCGTCCACCCAAACTTAAATTATTCAGTGTGAAAGCCTACTAAGTAATTATAACTCTAACTAACCTAATCTAACCACTTGATTTTAAGACAATGCATGTGAAATTACTGAATGTAATGTTTAATATTTTGACGACCAACTGTGATACCAGTGATGTGAAATTTTACTACTTGATTTTGTGTTTACAGTATACAGTATGAACTTAGTAAACTTTTGCAATGAACAATTCAAGTTTGGGTGGACGAGTTGATGTGTTGGATGGTAGACCAGATGATGTGTGTACTTTCCTCCACAGAACAATAATTGTGGACGAACCAAGTTTCACCCATTTGAAATATCTATAAAAAAACAACAACCGCTGTTAACATATCTGACTGAGATGGCCAAGGAATTTCCCAAATGAAGAGATAAGTTTCCCAGGGACAATTTTACGCATCATCATGTATTTATTGAAACCATGTGACTGGTGTCCCATAGTGATATTAATCTCTTCAAAGATTTACATTCCTTTATGTTAAGGTCCCTAGCTGAGAATTAAAGCAGTCTTCTGTAACCATGAATATTTAAGATATTTTCAACAAAGAATGGATTGAGTATGGTGAATGAGGAAATAAAACATCAGGCTGTGACTTTGGACATTTATGAGACCATTGATGAGTTTCACAAGGATTCTCAGTTGCCTGGACAAGATAGTTTTGTCTGTTAACATCACTGTTGACATTAACAAAGAGCTTTGTCATTCATAAACAGAAATTTGATCAACTTTAGTCTTGTTTGTTGTAGAGCAACAAGTTGTTTTGGGAACTCTGATACACACAGAGTTCCCAAAATCATGGTACACACACTCCAGTATTTATATTATTTTTTAGTATTGCGTCTTACTAACCAGTTGGGTTACACGTTTATTTAGTTAATATTAATATTAATATTTAGAGGAAGTGTGCTTGCAGTTGCATGGAGGAGGTGGAAAAAGCTTTGGGAAAACTACCCTCAGTAGAACCGAATGATATTTGAATCTTGATCTCCTGCTCATCGGTAGTCTAGTCTACTGTGAGAGAAGCACTTTAGACCATGCGGCCACTGAGACGGGCCCAGTTTTTTAATTAAAAAACTAATAAATGTTTAATGTTGTTTAAAGTTAAATAATTCATTATTTAGGATTTAATATTGAGTTATTACACATTCAATGAACATTCTGGTAGTTAAAAAGGAATAAATAACATTTTATTAACTATACAAATTAAACAAGAAGAAAACATGGCAAACAACAATTGAAAAAAACAAACCTACCTGGTATGAGCAAAGAGGTTACACACCCAGAGGTATTAATTATACTTGCAAGGCAACCCTACAAATCCACTAGGATTGCAATACATATGTAATCATTTATAATAACAGATTAGTAGGCATGCCAATTTTTCTCAACACTCCCAAATATTCATCAAGATATTAATAAAAATAATAAAAAATGTTAAAGGAAACAACTTACTTATTTATACTTCAATATTACGCAGTCCTATCAATTTACAAAGATAATTTAAAACATCTGTAGATTTCGATTTAGTTAGTATGTCTGCACAATGATCTCTTGATGGCACATACTTGACATCAATGGAACCATCTTGATACTTCTCTCCAATTAAGTAGTAGCATACGTACAAATGTTTGGTTCTCTTGTGATACTCTGGATTTTTGATTAGTTTTGTGGAACTTTAATTGTTAATATGGAGTACAGTAAAGGCTCCCACTGTTTGTTGAGGTTCTGATAGTAGGGAACATAACCAAACTATTTCCTTGACTGCATAGGAGGCAGCAACATACTCAGCCTCAGTGGCAGAGAGAGTAGACGATTGTTGATTTACAGGTTTCAAAGTCTCCTTCATAATCTGAATAAGAATACCTGATTAGGGGTTCAGGCTCTTCCAGTCTTCTATAATTGATTCTCAAGTTCAAAGTGTCTTTGAGGTATTTTAGAATCCTTTCAACTGAGTTCCAGTGATCTTTGCTGAAATTGTTGACTGCAAACATTATATCAGGTCGACTTACTGCCTCTCTGAATGGTACATCAACCGATTCTGACTCATTGGTTAGTGACTCAAGCCATTCAGATGAATCTGATTGTGTAGCCAATACGTTGGCATCCTCTAGTTTGATGCTTAATCATTTTGTTGACATCATTTGTGTGATGAATGAATATGGAATTTTCAGTCTTGATTATCTCCATTCCAACAAACAAAGAAAATCGTTTGACACTGTTTATATCAAGAATAATCATTTCAAAAGTGTATTTTAATTTGCTTGGTACATACTTCAGAGCTCTTTTGACTTCACTAAAATAAGTATATCGTCTATATAAAGTACAAGGAGAGTTTTTGCTCCATGACATTCTCCTTTATATACAAAACTGTCAGGATTAGATTGTTTGAATTTAATGTTGTTTCTTTTTAGAAAGTCGTTGAATCTCCGGTTGTAGCATCGAGGACTCTGCTTTTGTCCATATTAGTTTACTAAACATCCCAGGTTCAACAATTAAACTTTCAGGAGAATCCAATAATATCTAATCCTCCAATTTACCATGAAGAAAAGCCATTTTAACGTCAAATTGAATTATTTACCAATCATGTTGTGCAGCTTTTGCAAGTAGTAAACATACTATGTCATATCTTACAATAGGAGAGAAGGTTTTATGATAATCAACTCCTTCATTTTGAGAAGAGCCTTAAGCACAAAGCCTTGCTTACTTTGTAGCGTGATATTTCTCCATCTTGTGCTCGTTTTACTTTAAAGGCCCAATGCATGCTCTAGTTTTTCTCTCTTTAGGTCTAGATATCATATCCTAAGTTTGATTTATCGCTAGCGCATCTATATCTTCTTTTATGGCTTCTTTCCAAAGTACAGCATCAGGGCAGCTTGTAGCCTCTTGGAAAGTAGATGGTACAAACAGTCAATGAATCTTCTAGGTATGAAAATGTCTAGATCGTAGTCCATGCTGTTGCTCTGAAGAGGGAGGTTCCTGTTTCAGGAATTAGTGGGGGTTCTTTCTCTTCATCTGTAGCAATCTTCTTATCCTTTTCACTGAGGTCTTCACTCTCAATCAAGTAATTTTTCCGATAATTGAAAACATGAGGGGAGATGTATTTATTGACCCCCTGCTCGCTCTCATTAAAAATAACATTTCTTGACACCCTAATTTGTTTAGTTACAGGGTCTAGCAACCTGTAATTAGTGGAATTTCCATCATAGCCTACTAGTATCATGCTCTTAGATTTTGGGTCTAATTTATGACATTTTACATATGGGGTTAACATGTAGTTGGTAGAATCGAATACTCTGATATGAGAAGAAGACTTCTTTCTTATCCATATTTCATACGGGGTCGAGTTGGGCGTCTGTGAAGTACCTGTTCTATTCGAGATGTACACTTAAGTATTTACTGCTTCAGCCCACAAGTACGTAGGAAGTCTCCTTCCATGGATTATGGACCTTGCAATCTCTATGTTGGTCCTCATGTCATGTTGTGAACGTGAGTTTTGTTCTAGACTATAGAGGGCTGTCCTTTCTATTTCTATTCCATTAGTACGAGCAAAACTATGGAATTCTTCATTTACATACTCGCCTCCATTGTCAGTATGTAATATTTTTATGCTGCAATTATATTTGTTTTTGACAATATTAAAATAGTTCTTAAAGGCATAAAATATATTAGATGTGTGTTTCAGAAAAGAAACAACTCTGTAACCAGAACAATCATCTTTGAGACACAAAGTACCTGGCACCTCCAATTGATGGTTCAGACATTGGACCACAAAGGTTATCAAACACTCTTTCACAAACCTGAGTTGACTTTAGAAACAGAAGTTTGTTTTGTTACCTCAAGTACATAACTCAAAAAAGAATTCTTCACTCCCTGATAGATTTAATTTAGAACATATGTTAATTCTTTAGATGCCATTTCTTTATTAGTTCTCACATTCAGATGACCTAGGCGTTCATGCCAAAGTCTAAGGTTGGATTCAGATGAAATAAAATTTGATTCAGAAGTGGGAATCGTACTCAAAAACATGTAATACAAGTTGTTGGAGCTCCTCAGACCTTCATCTACTAGTTTATTATTATGATAAACTCTTGCTTTATCCTCTTTTTTGATTACTTTCATGCCATTTTGGTAAGAACTCCTTTGTAAAATAAGTTCCTTTTAGGTGTCTGTACAAAGAGTATATTCTCAATGGTGGAATCGAACCAACCAGCAAGGATCAACTTTTTAATTTGTAAGTTACCTATTCCATTAACAGTCAGCCTGATGTCACTATCAAGCACTACAGTCGATGGATTGTTCAACTGCTCTAAGGTAGAAAAATATTCTCTGCAACTCGTCATATGTAAAGAAACTCCACTGTCCAATATCCAAGTCTATGTTTTCAAAGGTGTTGAACACTGAGAAATTACTCTGATTGATTGAAGACTTTTTCTCATTTTTATTTACATTTGGCTTCTTTGGTGCACGAGAGTCACAAGCATAGTGGCCTTTACAGTGACAAATGTAACACCTGACTTTATGCAGACCTTTGACGATATACTGAATCTGACGATATACTGAATCTAACTTATTCCATATTTTGTTAGCTGATTCACAGTTCTCAATTAGCGTTATTTGAAAAACATCCATAGATGACGTCAAAATAAGTGTTGCAGTTGAATATTTATAGTTCCATTCATCAAATTCTTTTTGTCTTCCTTCCCCTTCTTTTGGTTTTATGAGCGTCACATTAGTTACGCTTAAAACTGATTTGGCTCGAAGGGCACATTGTACTTTAAACAACCATTGTCGATAGTTTCTACCATCAAACTTTAAACTACATATAAATGACTCAATTATATTATCAGCCATGGCAAAGAATTAAAATCAAAATTGTAATAACACAAAGTATCCAACTTATCTTGGCATGGTTAGATTAACTTACATGAATGACTTAAATACAAATTTGATTGCATTTTCACTGCAAATATTTAACTACTAGGTGTATAATGTAGAACTGGGTCCATAGCCTTTTGAGTTATTACACATTCAATGAACTCTGTATTAGCTAAAAAGGAATTAATAACATTTTATTAATCATACAAATTAACCAAGATGAAAACATGTCAACATAAACACCTACCTAGTATGAGCAAAGAGGTTACACACAGAGAAGTATTAATTATACTTGCAAGGCAACCATACAAATCCACTAGGATTGCTATACATTTAAAATCATTTATAATAACAGATTAATAAGCACGCCAATTATTATCAACATTTAAATCTTTCAGTTATTTTAGAAACCGCTTCAATGGCCACATGGTATACGGCAGGCATGTCCGACCCGCAACCTGAGTGTCGCTTGCCAGATCAAATTTAAATACTTAAAATTGCATAAATACCCAACAAATTAGACTCGTGGAGCTGATGTAAATGTACGCTCATTTACATTAAGTTTTCAGAATCGTAAGTATAATCTTACTTGAGTAATGTATTTATGTGCGTATGTAGTCATTAATAAAAATAGCTATTCATACATGTTTTTATTATATTTGGCCATTATGTCCTATGAAGCTCATGAATAGTTCCTTACCAATTTCCCAAGAACTTATGCAGCCCTCACCCACGGAATGATTGCTCATATCTGGTCGGCGTCACTCTCCCAATAGACTAGGCTGCTGATGACGAGGAAATTAAAGTTTGAATTCCGGTCGGGTGTAACAAGTTTTTCTAAAATGGTTTTTCATTCTTCCTCCATGCAAATGCGGGTACACATAATTTAGATATAACCTTTATCATTCCTAAGACTATTGGTGTATTAGTAGATTAACGTACAGCGCCTGAATGAGCACTAAGACGCGATGATAAAAAAACATTTCTCATCATCCCTAGCATAACGGCATAATTAGTACATATTATATGAATCTGACACCTTAGCTCAGGTAGTAACGTGTCTTTCTACTGAGCTAAGGGTCCCGGGTTCAATCCCTTGCATGATTAAAAATGTTATCATTGTTGAAACATGAGTTCACCCTTTCACAGTGATGAATTAGTGGCCGAGAACTGAATGTTGTGCCTGTCCTAGTCTTACATTATATTATAAAGCATATGAAGCTATGATAGGCCTAGCCAGCCGGTAGGGGAAAATATATGACTTGAATAAAAAACTGAGTCAGGCCACAGGCTGGAAACAGTGATGGATGTAAAAAAAGTACATATGTGTATAGCCTGAAAGAGTAGTAAAATGCAGTGAAAAAAAATTATATATATATATATATATATATATTTTTGAGCCAATCTGAATATTGTAAACCGGCAATTGTTACAAATAATTAATTGTTCTAACAATACAGACCTAAGAGAACAATCTCATGCAGCTGAGTACACCTCCAAGCGACCATGACCAATGGGTCAGGAGCTTCGGGCCCCAACAAAATGTCGGATGCCGGAGAATCAGTAGAGTCCACCCACCAGAGAGAGGTCAGAGTGTGGTTGTACCACTGGTACATGGTGTGTAGAGCCACCAAGTTCATCTGGAACACACAATTAGTGCTTATTAAAGTTATACAGTCACAGTTAATTTGTTTGCTGAACTCGCTCTGCTATTGTTAACTAAAAGTGTGGTAGATTTGTAGTTATAGTAAGCTAAGCATTTAACATTATAACTCAATTGGTTGTGTTTGCTTAGTGATCCATGGGTTACTGATTCAATTACTGACCCAGCCAAACATTTATCAATGTGAAGTTGGACTTTCCTCATAAGGTGATAAATAACTATTCGTACATACATACATACACCAATTATATATATATATATATATA
>CABFOV010003684.1:0-12648 GCA_902141375.1 Timema poppense
CTCTAAAAATTTAGATCTCCTGTTCACGAGGATCCATGGAATAAATAATGTTGCTATCCATCTATACATGTCTTTTTTGCTAGTATCATCTTTAGGTTCATCTACTAGGTATGAGAGAGAAACTCTGTAATTACCGTCATAATATAAAATATCCTACGATCATTGAGATTTTTCGTTACTTTCGTATTGCGTTTTCTATGTGCGTTTTCTATGTTACACAGTACACACAGAGATTAGTAATCTATTTTTCTTTATCCAAATATATCATATTTATTTTAATGTACAGTTATTATTAAGTTTGTCTACTGTAGGTTAAATATTTTACTATAGAAGACCAGTTACATTTTCTAAGATGGTATTTAAAACGTATACACATTATCAAAGCGAGACATGTTTGTGATGTCATTATTCTCAGCTGATATCTGTCATGTGTAATGTAAGCCTGGGTGCAGGTTATTATCAAAATTATTTTGTTGGTGACATAATAATTGGATGAACTATTTGAAGAGGTGCAATGTCTGGCCCCAGCACCAGAGGTGAAGACAAACAAGGTAACTAAGTCTATATTATAGATATAATACTATTTGAAAATGTTCATCTGTACACTAAGGCCTACTTGAATATCGAGCCATTGCTTGAATAGTCAATATTTTGTGGTTGAAAAGTTAGAATCATACCTTTTAGTCGAATTTTATTTCTTAAACCCAAAAACCACAAAATGTATTAAAACTAACCTCACAAAAATAAAAAGAATCCAATAATACTAAATACAACATTTTAAACAATTTTTTAATAAGTGATGCAGAAACAATTTTGATTTAAAAATTGGTAAAAATTGCACAACTGAAGTTATGTATAAATATTGCGCATTAATAGAGATTATGTATATAGGATCGATTAATGCACAATATTTGTCTGTACAGTGACCACACTTTATCCTCTTTTGCAACAGACAAATGTGTTTGTGAGTTGTTAACTATACTTTTCTTATTAACTCGAAAACACTCAATATTGCTCATCCATTAACTGTTTGCATAGTATATTTAAGTTTGGACTTAAATTTTGGTGAACTGTCTAAATGTTGTAAAAACAAATATAATTACCAGTATTATTCAAGTCACCATTTCTTTGTGTGTATAATGATATTGTTAAAAGTTTTAAGTAAAATACATTATATTAATATTATAAGATGCTTAAGCAACTCTCCCATTTTTGTCATGCAGACATACTTTCCAAGAAAACAAATTCCATAAAATTAGAAATCTCTACTCGCAGGTTCTCTGGTGTTTCACTTTGTAAGAGTAAAATATTAGTTAAGATTATAATAGCATTAAAAGGTCTCTTAAACATTTGGAAACAATTCTTGTACAAACATGACATAATTTATCGCTTATGATGCATGTGTTTTCAAGGTGTCATAACTAATCTTTAATAGAAGCGTTATCATCACCTCTATGATCTTGTCTCTAGTCAGGATGGTGGAGGTTGAATCTGTAACCACATTCGTGCACATTTTGGCCTTTTCAATTTGTTGTTACTGCATTCTAATACTACATTTAGCCATTATAGATTAAAAAAATATATACCTATTTTATTGAATGGGCCTACATTAATTCAATAAAATATAGAAATACAAGGAGTACCGGTAGGCTATTGTATATTAAAATTCTGAAAAATTTTTTACATCAAGTTGCTAAGTATTTCCAACTTTGTTGAGTCTCCATTTCCTTTTCAAACTTGGTTGTTCCTACGTGTTTACATTTATACTATTCATAGCCCTTGAGATTTAATTGTTCTAATTGGCATGATCATGGTTCAATGTGTCTATAGCTTTTGCTTCCCAGCTCTTTTAGGCCCAATAAACGTTGCGGTATGCATCTAGAATGTGTTAACTTTCCCAATTAGTAATCAACCATATATAAGCTTAGAATTACATAGCTTAATAATTTAAGAGTATAACAGATTTTTTTTTTTAAATACAGAACAAGTTGCCCCAATATGTATTGATAAAACTTATTTATAAAGAAAGGCCAGCAAGTTTGGGGTTCACCAAAACATTTGAATGAAATGGCACTCATATAGGCTAGATGCTATTCGCCAAAGGAGTGGTTGTAACTAACTTTTAACACAAAATTTGAAAACGCTTAAAAGAAAAACTTAATTAAAATCTAATTTGTTTGTTGTAAAAGTTTTGACTGCCAAAAGTGACATTAAATCAACAAATGGTCAATACAGATCATATCATTTGGCGAGTGGATACATGAGAGTAGATCCGGTAGCTCTTGTTAACTGTCAGTTATCAGCACTCCGATGGTGAATGTACTGTGTGTACAACACCGAACACATTATTTTTATGTAGGGCTAATGTTCCTTTTAAAGAATTCAAATAATTTCTTATACAACTTCATTATTGATTCTAAGGCGCTTAGCATAATCTGAAAATCATCAACCCGAAGGGCCGCACTTGTAGAGAACTCCAAAACAATCTAACCTTTCATGTTTTTTGGACCACAAGGAGAGTAAGGCGCCTATTACACAGGGCAACTTGTTGCAAGTATTTAAAAAAAGTGATACTGTCCATAGATCCTCAAATGATGTATAGTATAGACCCTTCTCCAGTGTTGAAGATAACATTGTATATAAAGTCTGTTCAGTGTAGGAACTGTTTTCTGAAAGGCCTTTTTCCCTACCAGAAATCTATTATATAGTAGGATATTGGTAGGAAAAAAGACCTTTCAGAGAGTAATTCCTACCGTGAATGAAGTATATATAAATCTTTATTGGCCTGCATCTTCTATTTTGTTGTGAGCAAGACAAGAAGAAATAGTTCCTCATTCCTCGATGCCATTTTCTCGATATGGCGCTCACCATTGGTTACAGCAACTAGCTGCATGTAACAATTTGTGCAGCTGCGAACACCGGTCAACTGGCTGTCAACTAGTTGCACGCAACAAGTTGCCCCGTGTAATATGGCCTTAATAAACTTCAACAAACCTGCGATTCAAACCCTCAACGATCTTGCCCAAAGTTCAAAGTCAATTTTTAATTGTTGGTTAATATTAGAAATCATTTAAAAAAAATTATAACTGTTGTGTTGTACTGAGAGAACTGTATTCTGTTTCAGAATGTACATAATGAGTGACATTGTATTAAATCGCCTTGCGCTAAAATTCAATTAGATTACTTTTATATCAATAATTAACTAAATTATGCCCAAACTTTCATATTTGCTTGTATCAGTACCCAGATAAGGGTTGAATCAAGGCCAGCTGATGCCCTGATGCCAAATAATAATGCCCGCTTATCCCTTCCATTTCAAAGCATCCGGTATGCCAGAACACACAATTATATCACATATAAACGGTTTCTTATTATATTTACTAAACAATGAATAGCAGTAAACATTCTAAGCCATTTACCTACTGTACCTATAACTAGGGCAACAGAAAAAATATATAAATTTTCATCATTGTTTTATACATTATGCAGAAAATTGTCTCAGTTGTCATATGACATCGCTGAACACACCGAACCTAAAGCTGGTTAATTGGGCATGGTAGAATAAAACACAAAAAATGTGCTACTCCTAGAATATGCTGCTAGGTTGTTTCTATGATTTTAGACTTCCTTAATTCAATGGCTACAGCTATAGTAGCGGTACTCTGTGGTGCTTATTATATATTGCCTATTGGCTAGTCCAGGACTGACCCAGATAGTTGTAACCTACATTGTACAATTCATGATGTGAGGTAATGGGCGTTCACATTATGTTAAGTTGGCTGCATCTTGTGTACTTGGTTGAGAGGGTTATAGAGGTATGTAAACCCCACCACAACACACAACCCTCCCTCATTTATGATTATATGTTTTGCCCTTAAAGTGATTTCCTACGTTGATGGGATCCCGGTGAAGATCAGTGAAAAGTTCAAGCCCCCAAGGAAAGTTGTGTTACCAATGGGGTATCAACATCGCTTACCAAGAGAGACTGCAGTTCAGGAGGTGAGCTGGAGGACTGGTTCTTACAAGGGGCTGGGTTTGAAGGCCTTTAATCACTTGATGTAAACATTTGTTTATGGATAAGGTTGAATTTAATTATAAACATTTAGCAAGCAACCAAACAAAATATATTTGCCCTTATTGGACATTGATTATTCAGATAGTTCAACACCTTAGCTTAGCTGGTAGCATGCTTTTCTACTGAGCTAAGGATCCCAGTTCGATTCCTGGCATGGCCGAAAAATGTATCGGTGATGAATTAACAGCCGGGGCTGGATGTTATGACTGTTTTAGATTTTAGTTAGTTTACAAATCTTGAGCTGATATAATCAGTCGGTTCAGAAAGTGCACGTTAATTACCTCAAATAAATGAAAATTAAATGATTAACCAGATAGGCTAGTTTATTTTCTTAGTATTAACTAAGAAAAATATTGTTTTGCAAATGTTGGTGTTAGCCGTTTGATAAAATATTTGTGCTATTTATGATGTTTTAGCAGTCTATATATTAAAATTGTTTTTTTTTGTCATAATAAATCAAACATTGCCTCAGTACAGACATAAAGACAATTTTCTTCATGTGAAGATACTTTTCTTGAATATCTGTCAAGGGTATCCTGGAATTTAATGACAACTTTTTATCTTAATTTAAAAAGTTTGTCATCTAATGCCGCTATCTTCATGACAGATACTCAACAACCGTTGATTTCATATTGTGAAGAAAATTAAACTCTGTCTGTACCTACTGAATCAAGCAATATTTTATTAATTTTGTTCAAAAAAATGTTATGCTATAAAAACTGAAAACACTAGCCTTTTCTCGCGTTCCCTACATCCACACCTTAAACAAAAACACTAAAGTGTGTTACTAAGGTTTCTTTGCCAAGAATTCAATTAACATTTAGAATTTGATGGTATTATTCAAATACAAAATTGAGTTTATTTGTAGGAAATATTTGGCTATCACTCCACTCAAACTATGACTAAGCCTACATTTATAAAGCTATGCACCAATGCGTGTGCCATTTGTTTTGCCAGTAATATTTAATTATTTTCCAACAGGAATATGATTTTAGACTAGAAACTATGGTGGTATCTAAAATGTCTGAATGGAGAGAAGCACGCCAACATGAGAGGCAATCTCGTTGCGAAAGGATAGCAGCAGAGGAAGACGCCACAACTGTGAGTGCTTACCCTACTACCACCATCTCCACTCCTGTCACCCCTAATAACACCAGCGCGGTCAACACATCTAGTCACTATACCATCCTCACCCCGGTACCCATCTCACAGCCTCTCACAACTCCTCACACTCTGAAAAATACGTCTCGCTTTAACTTGTCAGATTTTGAGGCAGATACGTCCAGCCCCTTTGACAACATGGAGCTGAAAACGTTGAATGATTTAGAAGAATTAGCCCACGTTTTACAACCGGAGCCTGAACCTAGCTTGCCAAACGTTTACCAACAGACTTCACAACCTGTTTATTCTCATCCTTTAAATGAAAACGTTTCTATAGCGTCTTTACGATCACAACCAGTTTCGCTAAAATTATCTAAGCATCTTCCACTGACTGCGAAACATTTGCCCGCCCATGTGAATGGGTTGACAGGCTACAACAGTGTCTACGTCTCTGGAGTGTTGCGTGGAAAAGATGCAGACAGTTACGGTAGTGTTCCTGTCTCGAGTGTTGTCAATCCTGTGTATGAGTTTTCGTCGTCGTGTGCCCTGCAGAGCAGTGAGTATGGCATGTATTACTCCGACCAGCCGGCCGTGGATCCTCCTGCTGTGCAACAGATTCAGAGTTTGTCCAAGAGTGTGCCTGACATTGTGAAGGCGCTGGAACGAGACTTAGAGGACAGAAGTAGTGCCAGCAGTAAGACACCACCGCCTCGACCCAGTAGTTTGAATTCAACAGGACTTGAGGTAATTAAATCAACTTTCCACTTGAAGATATCAAATTTTACATAAGTTAAGTGTTTATGAGTCACCAAAATTTTGATACTTATATATTTTTAAAATAATTTTGAGCAACTTTAAATCTAGTACATGAAAAGCCATGTTGTTTTTACAGGCCAGCCCAACTAAATGTTTCACCCTCTCCTAAATTGGGCTACTTTACTCTCGAAATACATTTTAGTATCTCTTTAAGGAAAACCTTTTTTCTTTTCACTTTTAAAGGTACATTTTGTTACATATTAAAGATGATATAGGAAAGAGGGTATCCATGCACAATCTTATTTTCATAGGAATAACCTTGTCTGATAGCTAAATAAATAACTAGATTTACCTTAAGGTATGCATATGTCAAGTCATGTGATAAAGAGCTATCACTTTTGATAAATATTATCAACTAGCATAAGTACCTGGCGTTGCTTGGAGTAACCGCCTAATGCATTGCGTGGTTACCCTGAGCAATGCTTTTCTTTACTTCAAAGAGCCAGAAAAAAAACCTCATAATTTTATTTCTTCCAGCCCAGTTTTAATAAGTTAAACAAAAATCTAATTAAAAGTTTAAAATTTCAAGTTTCGAGGTGCACATGTTTGTGCATAGAAAATACTGTGTTTTTTTAAAAATTATTATTTCAGACCTCTGCATGCAGTAATTATCTCGCATTGCTCACGACAGACAAAAAAGCTCTTAATTTTATTAATATAGACATAACTTATATTAGATAACCCAATCTAAATGTTAAAAATGTTATAAACTTTGACCACTAAAAATAATTTTGTATTTTCTAAAAGGCCCTTTCTGCTAAAATTGGACTGTGCCTTCGTCCATATCAATATATATTGTAGGTTATTTTTAATTTGAATGAAAACATATCGTATTTGTGTACAAGTACAACTTGTGTATGCAATTTTTCATTAGAATTGGAAGCCATGGCCTGTTTTGGATAGCCCCGAACACATACAGGCGATTCATAAACCGACATCAACTTTACCAAATCCGTTCCACAAACTGAATGCATCTGAGCAGCGTCTAGCGACACACGTAAGCGAGATGGGCTTCTCTTTGCCTCGATCTGCGAGGGCTTGTCAAACATTCGGTGACAACCAAAAAATGGTAGCGTATACCTAGATAGAGATTTACTTAGTTTGGACATGAATTTAAATATGAACAATTCACTCGTGTTGATAACATTTCTTGATTTTATGTTTAAGGTAGAATAAAATAGTGCCTGCTGCCATAATATCTTTGCTTGGTTAAAAATGTCATTTACCTGCCTTGATGGCCACATGGTTTAAGGATCCACACTCGCAATAGACTAGACTGTCATCGATGACAGGGAAATCAGGGTTTGAATCCTGGTTGGGTGAACTGAATGTGGTTTTTCCAAGATGTTTTTTCACTTTTCTACGCACAAATTTGGATACACTTTTTCTAAATACAACCTTCCTCATACTTAAATTATTAGTATAATTAATACATGTGCGCATAATCTAAAAGGTGGTGAGATGTGGCACTAAAAAAAGTAAAAGAAAAAATAACTCAAGTTACAAGTGAGAATGTTAATTCGCATTTTCATCTAGATATATTTATCTGACTGAGCTCATTTTTAATGTACATTTTACATATATATAATTAGCGTCACTGGGTATGAAATATGGATGTTGGGCTCATCTAGTCAGGCTTGTCATTGTAATGAGAGGTCAGGGTTTAGTCTCATCAGGGTGAGGGTGTTATTTAATAAATGGTTTTCTCACATTTCCTCGATGCAAATGCAGGTATATTTTATAAATTCTTTCCTCTCCCCTACATCATTAGCATAATTAAAAAGCATGTATGGTTAAGGAAGTAAGACATGATGGGGAAAACACACTTATTTCATTATCAGCTGGGTGAATGCATCTTGGAGGATACTTGGCTGTAAGGTGACCTGGCGGTCTAGGGGGTAAGGTGTCAGACTTCTGTGCTGGCGGCCGGGGTTCAATCCTCGGTCCCGGCAAAGATTTATCTGATTACCAAACCCTTCCTTCACCTCTGACAAGACGTGTATTAATCACAACTTGTGAATGTGGGGAATGCCAGGCCTCCACCATGGTTCGGATCCCACGTTAAATTGTAGGTCATTCATTTCATCTCACAATCACCCTACCATTACACATTAGCGTAAGTGTGTATAACCCGAACGGGTAGTAAGATGCGGTGCTAATAATAATAATAATAATAATAATAATAATAATAATAATAATAATAATAATAATAATAATAATTTGGCTGTATGTGGACTATTGCAAAGAATGAAGATTCAAAAGAGGTAAAAATGGCAGTTTATAAAAGTGTGTTAGCGCCAACATTATTGTATGTATGTGTAAGATGAGTTTATCAGGAGAAACACAAGAACAAGGTGAATTTAGTTGGAATGAGATACAAGAAATGTATGTGGAATAACTTGTATGGACAGAGTCAATCATGAATGGGTGCTAAAGAAGTGCGGTTTGAAACGGAATCCAATAGGTCAATGTGAAAGAAGCTGGTTTGGGTATGTTGAGAGGATGAGTGTGGATAAAAAGGATGAAAATATATGAAGGTGGAGTGTGTGGATCAAAAAGAAGGGGTAGGTCATTAACGACTTAGATAAATACTGTAGACAAATGTGTGAAAAGGAGAAACAGTAATAGTTTTAAGAATAAAAGAGCGTGTATAATTCAGCCCATGAATGTTGTTAGAGCGAAGGTAATATACAAGGATAGTAAAGTATGGAGAAAGTTAGTGTGGATGGATTAAGTACAGAGTTGGCTTTTGAGCCATATGCACAATTTCTTGGCTACCGATACCTCGTAAGGGAACATCTTCCTCTGTCCTTCCATCCTTCTACCTCCCTTACTCTCGTCTATTCTTCTCCTTTTACTCGCACACTTGCTGTTATCTGCTCCTCCCATTCCTTCCGTGGTTTATCTTGCGGTCTTTACCTTCCAAACTTCAGCTCCAACACTCTCCTTGGGATTCTTTCCTTATTTGTTCTCATTATGTGTCCATAGCATCTCGTCTTTTCTTCTTATACTTTGTCATGTACCCTACTCTAACTCTACTCTTGCCCAAATATATATCTTTTAGACACAACTTGACTTGGCCGCAGATAATCTTTATAATTGAGATCCATCTATGTTTTCTAGGTAATCGAGTTCCTCCTGCAAGTCCAAGCTTTAGAGGAGCGCGGCCACCCGGGTGACAGAGCGGAACATGCCTTGGTTTTGAATGGTTTCAACGTGGAACAAGCCGCGAGTTTCTTGGACGCTTCGACT
Source organism: Timema poppense (assembly GCA_902141375.1). Classification (NCBI taxonomy): domain Eukaryota; kingdom Metazoa; phylum Arthropoda; class Insecta; order Phasmatodea; family Timematidae; genus Timema; species Timema poppense. The sequence goes on from CABFOV010003684.1 coordinate 9,245, forward strand.
CAGCTACTGGACTTTGGATTCTCCGAGGAACTTGTGTCGAAAACTTTGATCGATTGTGACAATGATAGGGACAAGGCATTAGAGGTCCTAATTTCATAAGTGGTGATAGTGTTTTTATCCTATTTCAGTTAAAGAAATTGAATTATTTTATAAGTCACTTAGTGGCATGGTTATACTTTTTTTATTACGGTATTACAACATTAAGGAATTTATAGCAGCTTCAAAACCAAGATGATCATTCACTCATGTAAGATGGTCTATAACAGACACCAAATATTTAATAACCTTATTGATGTGGCTTTTCTTAAATTCAGTTATGTTATTCATCAGTGTTGTTGCACACAGTAATTCAAAGATAACCTTCAATATTAAAAAGTCAATTATTTGTATGTAGTGACTATTCTTTTTTTTAGTTTCCTCTTAAAAATAAAAACTGTTCTAAATCACATCACTGAGATGCAATGACTAAAGGCCTTTGAACCCGTTTTTAAATATTCCACTTTATTAAAAAAAGGAGCTACCCTTTACTTCTGCATCAAAGACATTGAATTATATTCCAAATAACAAGCATGTAATTAAAGGATTTTAGTGTGAAAAAGTAAAATTAATGCTTATGAAAGTAATATAAATGTTTTTCACAATCTATGAAGTGTTTATTTTTAATCACCGTCGGGTTATACACATGTATTATAATTACTATAATGGGGTAGGGGTAAGTGAGGAAGTATTTTAGAGGTAATCTTCCTGCATTTTCTTGGAAGGAGAGTGGGAAACCATTCAGTATAAAACCACCCTCAGTAGATCCGACAGGAATTCGAAACCCTAATCTTCTTGACATCAGCAATCTAGTCCAACATAAGAGTGACACCTTAGACCATTCAGCCACAGAAGTGGGTGGTGTTTTTGTTATTACAGTGAAACCTGTTTAACTGGGATCTCAAGGGACCTAACATGTTTTATCACTTATAAAGGTTTTTCATTTATCCAGTTTCCCAAATAAGCAGGTTAACATGACAATTGCCTTACTTATAGAGGGTCCCACTATTGTTCGTTCACGGGAGGAGTTTACCTGGAAAAGGACTTTTTTCCCTACCAGAAATCTATTATATAGTAGGATATCGGTAAGAAAAAAGACCTTTCAGAGGTAAACTCCTCCCGTGAATGAAGTATATGAGAGGTCGAAATGTTTATTTATCAAATAAAGAGGTGGAAATGTTTATACTTATGTACATACAAATATAAAAGAAATGTATATTTCATGTTGCACAATTTATGGCTTAAAAAAATCAGTGATATTAGTTTGAATTAGATTGTTAGTTGCTTTAAGGTGTTTCTCCATAGTATAAATTTGATCAAATATGTGATACCCATGGTGGTGCCGGTTCCAATAGTCAACGTTCTCATCAGCGGCGCCATGTTATATAGCGTATCGTCAAGGGAAACAAAGGGGGGAGAAGTTCAAGCTAGCAGGTGACATCACGTTGGTGAAGCGCTGCCTTCATTTAGACACGTACACCATTTCTCTTCCTGCTCTCTGATTGGTCATCACATCTTCATCAAGATCACCCGAGGTTTGTAGATGGTGATCTTTTTAACTGGAGTCGCTGATGACGCAGGTAATGATTTGGTGGTTGGTTCCACTCTCCGCAAGAGGGCAGGTAATTCCGAGCCCACGTCTAGAATGTTGTCTTGGTAGTCTCCCATCAAATTACTTGTGACCAGGCAGACCGGAACATCAGCTGTTGAGACACCACGGCAGATTTGCCCCACTCGTCGAATTAGGACGTGTTGAAGTTAGGCCAGTCTTGAAGGGTGTGCTAGCCAGAAGATTCAGAGGTTATGAACAGTTTGTATAGAAGAGAGTTGATTGTATATAGCTCGAGACTACGTGGAACTAGAATAGAGAAGAGTTCTATTCCAGGAGGTATAAGTTAATGTCGACGTTATTCAGAGTGGGTAGTGTGAATCGAAAGAGAATTTATGCTTGTAGGTTAACATGGGGTGGGGTGGGGTGGGGTTGCATAATTGTAACATACTATACAAGTACCGTTACATACTAGACTGCCGGTGACGGGGGGATTGGGATGCTAAAACAAATGTTAATACAAAATTTAAAAAAAATTTAATATGAAATATTTCTCTAATCCTCAAATATACTTGAGATTTCAAGGATTCAAAAGTTACATCAAAGTCCACCATAATATCTTTATTTAAAACGAAAGAATACCCAACTTGCGTATATTGTATATATTAATAACTTACTTTTTTTCCATTTGGAGGGAAATATACCATTTTTTAGCATTTATACATTTAAAAAAGTAGATACCAAGTTAGTGGTCTCAGGTTTAATTCCTGATATGGCCAGAAGTTATCACTAACTATAGACCCCTTTCACTGTGGTGGCCCTGAGGGTTGTCTTCTCTAGAGTAAGGTTAGTTAAGTTGTATCAGTAGAGTCAAAGTGCAAGTCAAATAACAATAGTACCAGGTATTTATTTAAGTTTATATGAATAATGATAATTAAAAACCACAAATGATGAAAAATTAGCTTTGCTCTTCAGATATCAATGGTCATGCCTGTGGACATTGGTCCGCTAATGCAATCTGTGAGTAAAATAAACTATTTAAAATCACACAAGACAATTTTTTTTTAATTTATACTGGTATCAGACTGTAATCAAGTCATACTGATCAAGTAGCCACCATCTGTTGGTGAATATAGTGCCAACTTCTGCATGTGATTAGCACAATGAAACCTCCAACTGTTAATCTTAGTTTTCTAGACTAGAGCCTTTATTTATTCCTTCAAGTAACTCCTCATTTGTCCTCATGAGGTTTAAGTGGACTCCATTCTTGACCCAGTGTTTAACAAAAAATCTAAAAGCAACAGGTTCAAATGTAATTATAATTAATTCATATGCAATATCTTTGTTTTAAAATGTAAAATTAGGGATGGATGAGAATAACTTTATTTCGGGACGGGAACAGGATGGGAAATTAGTCAAAATATCAGGATTCGAGACGAGAAATTTTAAAATTACCCTTTAGAATAAACTTTGATTTAAAATATATTTATTTCTAAACTAATATGATAAGACTTGTTAAAGTTATAATAATATTAAAATCTACTTCAGTGGCTGCATGGTCTAAGGCACCACACTCATAATAGAGTAGACTAATGATGACTGGGATATTTAGTTTGAATTTGGACGAGTGTATTGTGGGTGGTTTTTCTTAAATGGTTAAGTATGAAACTTCAAAATATTAACTATGTTTGAAACCTCTTAAAAGTTACTTTTCCTAAATGTTCTCTCTAGATTTGACACCCCCTTATACTCTACTCCCTGTCTGGCTCATCAAGACACACCCTGAACCCTCATTAATGGTTGACCTTGGCAAGCTGCT
>CABFOV010003684.1:12905-62350 GCA_902141375.1 Timema poppense
CCTTTACAACCCATTTCTGCACCCAAAGAGATAGAAGAATATGTGTGTCCTTTTCTAAATCTTTCAAGCTCTTTCACTTGCTGAACCCAACTTGTCTCTCTACAAGATGTGGTAAAATAACCCCAGCCATCAAGTTTGCTAAATAACATAGAAGACAGCCTACCAAAGAGATTAACATAGGTATGAAGTAACTGCTAGAACATGAGCGAAGCACACCCTTTGTTTTGTTTCCCTGGCGGAATTTTTTCATGAAAGGGTCAATCCCACTAGAACAACAAGAATAGATAAATTCCTGAGGGTTCGAGATCCTGTACACCCCTAGTAAAAATGATTTCTCACTATGAAAGGGAGAGAAATTCAAATATCTAGGATTCTGGTTCAATGACAGTAACGTCATCAAAGAGCAGAACAAAAGAATAATGGCTGTCTCCTACAGCTATTAGTATAAATACCTTGTTTAGCGCCAGAAGTATCTCCATGCGAACATAGAGGGCGACATTCAACGCTATTGTGTGCGGCTTGGCCAAGGGACAGTATACCTGGCACTCAAAAACCTCAGGGGTGATCCAGAACTAGCCGAAGTGATGATGTGGCCAGAGATCTCAAGGAGCTGGGTGTGGAGGGGGGTTGGAGGGAGAAGGTTCAGGACAGAACATGTTGGAGCCAGCTTTTACTGTGATCACCATTAATAATTAATTGTAATGCCACTTTTGGAGTTTTTAAATGTCAAAGTTCCATGAAAATTGAGAACACAATTTTCAGAAATCTTGTGCCATTAAATTTTATTGGTTATAAATACTTGTTTGGTTCTTGTAAAAAAAAAAGGAGCTACTACAACCCTCAAAACAGAACCTAAATAATCGGCTTAATTTTTTTCCAACTTTTTTTTTATCAGTGCACGCATAGTAATATAATGTTATACAACTCTGTGAATCATTTTAGATATGAACTGATAATTATCATCCTGTAAGATTTAAAGGAAACGTTTTAAGAAATGAAACACCATTGTATGATTTCAATAAGCGCCATTGATATTATTTTATCTTCTCTTAAAATACAGTTGAAACATATTTAAATCTTGGTTTGCTGTGTACAATTAATAATGGGCTATAAATAACATTAAAAGAACAGATCATGAGTAAGAGAAAGGACTATCTATTAAGATAGTGCATTTCTTAAATTACCAGCAAGTCAACGACTCAAAAAACACACATATGGTAAAAGAGACAATTACTTAAATAAAACCGACTGAACAAATAAAAAGCAAGAACCTCTTTCAGAGAACCTTAATCAGTTTATTTACAAACTTTGAGGGCAAGCTTGATTTGCTGAAGCATCAGAAAAACTCTACATTAAGCAAGATAACTTTTAATAACTACAAGGTTTGTACATTCTATAATAACTAACATTGCGAGTATTCAATACCCTAAATAGATTGTAGAGATACAGTACTGTACAAAATAAATTACGACACAAAGCAATTATACAATATCTAGTTCAGTATTTGATACTGATTTATTATTCACAAATGACTACTCATTTTATTACTTTAGTACGATAGATACATTAAATGCTGCACAGGAAGTTTCTCATTTAAAATTTCTTTCAACAATATATTACTTTATTTTAAAAATTGTTTTGTACAAAAAATAAATTAAACAACCTAAGCCATCGAGTTTATTACTCTTGACCCTTTAAAATTATACATTTTTTTTTGCACTTGGAATTTACATTCGCCAGATCAATAAAGGCTATTATTAATTATTACATCCAACTCTCAAAAAAGAGAAAATCTTGATCTCAATTTCATGGACAAAAATAGTTTCATCATCAATATTTGAGTGACTAGCATAAAAATAGACTTTCATTACTTACAATTTAAATAATACTTGTTTAAGTTTTAAAAAGGAAAAAAGTCTATGTAAGAATTTAAAACTTTTTTTAAAATTATATTTCTTCTATGTTTATTGAATTTAAAAAAATGCCAAACAGAAGAACAAAATTGTCACAATGACATCAATAATACAGCAGCAAACACAAAATTTGTGAATAAAATTCTGAAATTCAAGTTTAGCATACTAATATTTATTTTGTACTCTGTTAATTCCTACACATTAGTTATTTCTTATGTACAAACAAAAGAAACATTAGTTTACTAAGTGTTGATACTGATTTACACATACATAGTTTAATTACGTTAAAATAAATTTAAATGCTATAGAAATTACACCTATTCACAGAATAAAAGTGAGGAAATCTCTTTTTCGAGTTAAAATATGAAACTTTTATTCTATACACTTCACATGATAAATTATGAAAAATTGCAAGGGTGCACAAAATATATTTAAAAGCAAACCTTTGTTAATTATTGTGGTTTTGTTGCTAAACAATTAAAATCAATCTCATTAACATTGACACTAACACCGAATCTAAAAAAAAAAGTTGAGTATTTTTTGTTTAGTTTAAACATTGTATTGCAAAATAATTATGCAATAATATTACAGGCTAACGAAAGGGTAATATAATATTTGTACACCCCTTAAAATGAGTACACCTAACAATGCAAACAAAATGTAGTGTGTGATTTGTAACAGATGCTTTCGCTTTCTATTATTCACATTGTGAATGCCAACAGAAAAGAATAGGGATGTGCTAGACTCGGAAATACGAGATCAAGATGAGAAAAAAAACACCTCATATTTAAAGTTTAAAATGAAGCTATTATATTTGTTAGTTATGGTTATAGCCGCTCTAAATGTTATAGTCTTTATGTTAATAAAGGCCTAAATATAGGTCAAACTTTTTGTCCAAAAACATTTATACCTTCTAGGGTTGCATATAGTTATCAATACATACTGTTTATAATCTCCACAAATTATGGTGCTCTTTAACACTTACCTTCGACGAGGTTATTTAAAAGTAGTCAGACAGACAAAATTTCTAATGTTACAGCTTCGAGCCAAAATAAAAAACCTTATATTTTCCCCATGATTTATAGACTTTTTATTGAAGTCTAGTCGTCACTTTTATTATTGTGTTGTGTCAAGAATGTAGTGTATTTGTTTACTAAGTTTGGAATCTTACACATGGCCAATCATCCAAGAAAAAACATCTTTTTGTATTGAAACATAGTTACGACACAAATTATAAAATCTTATTAATAAAATTTGTAAAAACTATAAGCATTAGGGCAGTAATAAGAAATTGTGTGTTTGTTTACTTTCAAAGAAGATTCATTTTCAGACACGAATAATTTTATCCCTCTCAAAGCGATTGTATTTTTAGGTTATAGCCTATATTCTGGGGCAGATTATTTTCGAGCCAATAACGATGGTATTGTCTATTGTGAGTTATAACCTTAGTTTGTCAAACAGTGAAAATGTTTTAAAGAGAAAATTCATCACCAAGAAAAGTTTTGGTTGTAAATATAGTTTTACAATTTCAAACTTTGACATTAAATTAAACATTGATATAAGGGCATGGCCTACACACCAGAAAGCTGTAGGTCCCAAAAAGTCTAAATAAAAACACAACCAAACAGATAATTATGAAATTTTCAGGGTAAATTAATCCCCTTCTTTAGCAGAAGAGGGTACAACACAGACTGGATTATGCTAACATAACTATGTTGATCAGGGCCACTTAGATTCTGTTGTTGCCTGTTCAAATTTGTGTCTTTACTCTTGGTAGATGGATAGAATATTGTATTTATATTAAATTATCTGTTTTAACTATATATATAGAAATTAATGACTAGTGTGAGTAGGCTCACGTGAAAGGAAAGAAGGTTCTCTAAGGTTGAGACCAGGTGGGTGCCTGGATTTGGTTATATATTGGTGAGCAAGTAGTTCATACCCACGAAGCTGGGAGGTATTGTATGACTCTAGTACTATACCATAAATCACTTGAATCACTTGTGGGTTATTCAAGCCCTTCCCAATTGTTGCAATACTTCCCAGCTTCGTAGGTGGGAACTACTTGCTCACCAATATATAACCAAATCCAGGCCCCCCTCCCCCCTTCCCCGTCTCAGCCTTTAGAAAACCTTATTTCCTTTCACGCGAGCCTACTCACACCAGTCAGTAATTTCTATATAAACAATAATAACAGATAATTCAATTAAATATAATATAAATGCAACATTCTATCCATATACCAAGAGTGAACAGGCAACTGCAGAATCAAGCTTTACTCTCTTCTGCTGAAAAGCTTTACACAGAACATCTCATAACTAAGTGTTTTGTTGTGTGTTGTAATTGTGAATTTTGAAGTCTAGAATGTTCTGGTAAGTGTGTAGGCCTTGCGTATTATGTTATAACTTAAGTTTTTTTTTTAACAAACTATACAACAATCCAAAGCAAAATGTCAGAAGAAACTTTAGCACTCTATATGCACTATTTGTACTTTAATAAACATAATTTACATTTTTGTACTTTGATGTAGAAAATTTTCTCATCTCATCTTGTTCTCAATACTTTTCATATTCTTGTCTCGCTATCTTAGCTAATCAAAAAAGTGGTTCTTTCACATCCCTAAAATATAACATTTCATTTTTAGCAGACCAATACAATCTTGCTTTCTAGTACATTTATCTCACAAATAATAAATAATTATTGGAGGTGGATAAACACATCTGGGGTACGTTTCAAACCTACCTTACATTAAATGACAAACCTATTTAATATATTGATGAAATAAAGAAACCACACAAATCAATTTGAAAACAATCTTTTGGCATTACAAGTGTTTTAAAACACACAATCATTAAACAAAATTAAATAAAGTTCATTTGTTTAAAATACATTTGCTATTACAACGATTGTGATAAAACTAAGTTTAATCATTAAAAAAAATTGTTTTACATTTGGTACAAATAAACTGTTCTTGTATTTGATGGTCTAAATGTGGATGGAAAGTTTGAGCTCGGTTTATCTGCAAAAAAGACTTTTGTAATGTCTTGTTTGATGTAGCAAAATGAGAATAGATGTGTGTAAGTTGGAACCTCCGGATGAATGGATCACACCATGTTTTTCTTGCTAGTTAAACATTTTGTAAATTTATAAACTTGTAACAGTTTGTGATACCAATTTTTATATATATATTTTTTTTTGACATTAAAATCCTACATTAACTAGAATATTGGTGGTACTTCAGGTGTGCGCTAGAATAATGAATCCAACACCGGGGGCTATGGTTCAATCCCTGATTTGACCTATTGGTACAGTTGATGCAGAGTGTTTTAACAACATATGGGTGTGCTACAGCAGATCGGTTTTATTTTAAATTTAATTTGAAATATATTTTTAAAATTGTCAACGCACATAATACAGTAATAAATTGTTTATAGTGTGACATTAAAATTTCATCCTAGTCTTTGATAAAATCAAATATTACAAAGACTAAATACTTTACTATAAAATTAGTTCAACACATTAAAAATGGCATGTTGACACCGAGACCATTAATCTAACTGGGCACAGGGGAAATGCACAATAATTTACCTGGTGAGAGGATGAGTAAACCATCCCCCATAGCACTATAGTACCACCAAGTTTCTAAATACAAAACATCCGGAGGCTGGGGTTGGGTTCTTCACTACCTGCGTCCATGTGTGAACTGTTGTGTATACTGATTACATACGTGGTACACTTAAAAACAAATCAATTGATGCGAGAGGAAAGCCAGCCTTTCTTAAAATTAAAATATTGCTTGTGGTCACTTACAAAACTACATTAAAATATGTCCCTGAATGTTAATAAATTAGTCAATAAATAATAACAATAACAATGTATATTAGAATACTACACACATAAACTTCACAACATCAATGGGATTCCAAATGGGTGTAACTACCATTAAGAAGTAAAAATAAAAATTTGTAGAGTGGTTAAAATCACTTAAAATAAATCAATAATTTCACTAAAAAAATAAAATACAAAATAAGGCACTTCATTAAAAATAAAATAAAAACAATAATAAATAAATAATGGCAACAAACTATTTTATATACAATTAGAATGAGACATCCTTACAATTAATTACAATGAACTAAATATTATATTTACATTTAAATTTAAACAATATTTTTTACAGAGATTTTTTTTTCTGTATGACAGAAAATTATTTTAAGATTGGCAAGAAGTGCAACATTCAGGTCAGGTTACATATTCACTGTGAAATATAATTGTAAAAAGGTTATAATAATTTGTACTTAAAATATTACTAGCCAAAGATTATTTTATATTATAATCACCAATGAGTCTATCCCCAAACTATTTTACACCCTCTCCTACTCAATCCTGGTCTCACGTGATCTGAGTAACCTGGTAGGGGTTGGGTTGAACCCCAGCGGAAACCAGGTGCAGACAGACGAGAGACAGAAGACTGACCAACAAGCTTGGAACAGGGTCTGGAAGTGTGAGGGTTGGTGACGACGAGCTAAGTGATCATCAGGACCCACAGCCTCAATTAGGGAAAGTTACCACCAAGAGAAGGTCTATCTGAGGACCTATAAGCGACAGCCCTGCTACTCAGGTGTAGGCCACGACAGGCTTAGTGAGCCAGTGGCCGTAACAAACCAAAATACTCGGAGAAAATAAAATAAAATTCCGGATTGGAGGGAGATGGAGGTATTTTACTAAACTGACCCGGCCACAAGCTGGAAAAAGTTGATGATGATGACTCAGAAATAAAAATGATCTTTAATGGTGTCCACTCGAGTAGCTCATTATAAAAATTTACTTTAATGTTATCCTGATTTTATATTTTAATAAAAAGAAATTAACTTATGAGTTTGTAATTAAATGACAATCTATCAACCAGTACCAATATTTGACAAAATTAAAATCAACAAGACTAAATATATGATGATTAAATTAAAAATATTTAAATAGTTGTTTCTCATAAACTTCAAAGACTTGTACCGTGTGGAGTGCCATAAGTATACCATGATATACCAACTCTTGGGATAGGTTTTGGAGATGGACACGACTATTTTCTATGCAAACATAATATTAATGTTTAGTAAATGTAAAATCTAATATTTTCCTATGGCTTAAGCTAAAATAAAAGTTTACAAATTGATAACAAAGAATTTGTACAAAACAAAACTAATATTGTTTTTACTAAAAAATTATAACACAACTTTAATCTATACTTCCCCTCCTTGTGTAACAAAAAAGTTGCAAACGTGTAGACTCTAAAGACGAAAAAAAGGGTAGTTCTTGAAAGATTCAAAATGAAAACTACATAAACAAATGTTTAGTAAATTTCCTGATGCTTCTTAATGTTTTCAATTATTTTAAGCTAATTCTCGATACTAATTTTTTTTAGTTGCCATTCCTATACGTTTAGCTTGTCCTTATATCCAGTAAAATGTTTGCTGTGTAAGAGGAAGGTAATGTTAAACAGAGCGTACGCAACCCTCTGTCCGGTAGAGGCTATATGTTACTGTAAGCTTTGTTATTTTAAGGACAGAGGAGGGGAGGAAGTGGTGGCAATATTGAGATTTGTTAAAAATTTATTTGGAGAGGTTCCTTGGCACTCGACAGCTGACTTTGAAAGACGGCTAAGATGCCGTAGCGGTCCAAGCCCTGAAGGGTGTTGATGTTTCATCTCCCGTTTAATTGTTCCCAATCATTAATTAATGAACAGTATAAATGATGAAAACTAAAAATTTATGTGTGTATATGTGGTAGTCATAAAAATAAAAATAAATGGGCCAAATAATGAATCAAGTATCTAAAGCAATTAAGCCCTATTTAAATATAGCCCTTTCCGCCTAATCAGCTCGGTCAGCACCACATCTATCTAGTGTCTACTGTGCTAAAGGTGTCGGATGCAGTAGGAGACAGGGTGATAGCTTAAGATAGGTTTGAAAGTTGTGTTGGTTAAGAAACACACCGGATAGTGATCGTATTGACCTGACCTGTATATCTATCATCTCTTGGCTGGGTTTCCTCTCACCAATCCCTCCCAACCCCTTACACGAGCCATTCTCAAGGGTTCAAGATGGCAGTTTTCTTGCGATGTCTGCGCCCCGGTTCCAGCAGGTACGAAACATCCATGGGCTGCTTGCTGGGCAGACGGGATAGCAGTCGCAGAAGAATGGTGTTCAAGCGACGCTTCTGGTTTTCACGCTGAAACATTACAATTTAGCTCAGTTAATCCTGCAGTAATTTATTTAACATGCAATTAGGAAGATGAAAAAGCATCTATGAGCGCTATTCCATATAAAGCTGGACTAAGAAAATTCCATATTTCTGTGCAAGTAAGCATTTTTAACTTAATAGTCGAGTTTGAATAAATATGATTATTTTTTTCAAGTTCGAGTCATGTTTCTATAAGAAGTATCTCAAGTTGAATTTATGTAATAGATCCATACATAAACAAGAACATTATTTTCTTAGATTTTTTTTTGTATAATTAGACAAAAAGAAATATTGAGGGACTCTATTTACTATAAAATTATACCTTAACGTCAAATCAAATGAATAGAACTAAGAATTTTTGAGAAAAAGATCAAACACTTCTAGCACCCAAGTTTTTTGAGTTTTCAAATACTCGCACACCCCTAATTTCTTTCTTCCTTACTTAAACTAAATCTAAAGGCCCATAGCTCAATTCCCAGCTTGGCCCAAAAGTTTACTGTAGTTGAAATGTGTGTTCCAACCTTTCACAGCCACGGGGCTGATGACGTGTCTCTTAAGAATGTGTATGTTAAATAACTTCCTCCCCCAGTAAAAACAAACAAGTAAAGTATTAAAAATAGATCATTAAGTGGCATCAGTTTTGTTACTCAGAAACAGTGTAGAGCATATTTACTTTAGAACAAGATAGGAGAATTTACAAGTACAATTATTAAAACTATCTGGAGGGATGCGACTCTTCAAGGTTTCATAACATATATGTTTGGCAGTTTCATTAAAACAATATATATGTATGAGCGAAGTTACAACCTCTTTTATTCTTTGTTTTAAGTTTTTTTATATTACATTTTAGATGAGTGTATTAAGTTGAAACAAACCATAACCAAACCTGTTTTTACAGTACAAATCTATGACCGCCCTTGGAAACTCAGTGTTGCCATATTTCCTTTATTAAAAATACTCATTACATTAGTGATGAATGAATAATTATTTAAATCTAACTACGCATATCATCTACTATCATTGATATATTATTTGTAATTTCACAGGTACAAGGAGTAGGCCGAGATATACATATTTATAAAAATTCATAGATGTACTTATTACATATAAATTGTTATTCCATAAAACACAATTTTAAACAAAGCACATATCAATGTAAATGAACAAAGGTTTACATACAACACAATCAACTAGCATTTCTTTGATTAGGCTAAAACCAATTGTTCAAATTTATGTACAATTTTGAGTGCTACTTTAGAAGGTTTCCTAGAACTCTGTTAAACTTGACTCTATTTATCTGAACATGCCATGCCACCTCTGTTGCATATCCTGGTTAATAGCGACCAAGACCTGCAGATTAAGTAGTGACCAAGACCTGCGGATTAATGTGGATTCACTAACCCTAAAGCGATCTCGTTCAAAGTGTCCAAACTAGACTTCCACATCCAGTGTATTTCGCCAAGTCTAAAATGTAAGCCTGTACGAATACAAGATTTTCAATATTGAATTTAATCCAAATTAAAAAAATTCAATTTCAAATTGAATCTGAATCTTTATTTATTAATTCAAATCTAATATTGTCCATTGGAAAATGTTTGATTTGAACCTGTATAAATTTTTTTTTATGTAAACTATTTTTAAGTTTAAATAAAATGTGACTACAGCCATAAAACCTGACTAAAATATTAAATCAATGTTTCTGTATTAACTATTGTATTTATTTATTATAATGGGTGAAGTTAGGATAGGTTTGTTGACTATTTCAATTACAGATGATGTAAGTTTCTATCAAAAATTTAAATCAAATTGAATCTTGTTGAAGTTAAATCTATTATCTATTTGGCCTTGAAAATTTCAATCTGATTTGAAGCTTTCAAATGTTAAGGTTTGAGGAACAAATATTTTGAGTTAAATATAAATCTTTGATGATTAATAATTCAAATTTAAAATTTTGACAAAATGTTTAAAACAAATAGTTCTTGGTTGATTTCTAATGAGTTAAACTTGATCTAAATTGACCCATTTTAAGAAAACTAACCTTGATTTGAAGTGGTCACTCTCACTCAACCAAATACACTTAATAGATTTTTTTTTAAATTGACGATAATAACAATCAGATTGATAAAAATACTAAGGACTACTATTTAAAAACGTAATCTTTCAAACATGTTACATGAAATCTATCAAGATTAACAATTTAACACAATGCTACAAAGAGATTACATACAAATTGTTTTTAGATGTTCAAAAGACATACCAAATATATTTTATTTTTAATACAAAAATGTACTACAAATAATAATAATATTAGCACCGCGTCTTACTACCCATTCGGGTTATACGCTTTAAGTACTAATTATGCTAATGGATTAGGAATCGGAAACGCTGAATTGGAGGAAGTGAACCCGCATTTGCGTGGAGGGAAAGTGGAAAACCATTTAGGAAAAACCACCCTCAGTTCACCCGAACGAGATTCGAGCCTCGATCTCCCCGTCCTCAGCAGTCGAGCTCAACATGAATAGCGCGTAGCCAACTACGCCACCGAGGCGGGTTACTACAAATAGATTTGAACAACTTTATTTTTTTAATTTTCCAAGACATTTAGATACTGATTAATACCACCACTTATTTATTATTATTAACCCATACCCTGACGCGCACCTATCTGCATAAGCCCGGCAGCCTTTTATTCTACTCCTTTAATCTAAATCAACAAATATTTTAACCACTTTATTTTTAGCACCGCGGCTTACTACCCATTTAGGTTATATGGCTTGTTATTAGTAATTACAATAATGGTTTATGGATTAGGAAGGTTTGAATTGAGAGGAAGTGCATCCACAATTTATACAAAAGGAGAGTGGAAAAACACCCACAGTGTACCTGACCGAGATAAAACCTCGATCTACCCGTCTTCGCCAGTCTAGTTTTACATGAGAGTAGCGCAATAGACCTCACTTCTACCGAAGCAATTATTTTTGCTACTTGTTTATTACTTTATTCATGGTCATAGTATATAACATTCAATTGGGAGCTCCATCTACCAGCTTCAATATGGAAGTATTCAAACTGGCTAAAAGTACAGTGGTTCATTGATGGATGGCATTACAATAACTTATTGCAATGAAATGTTGATTCGCAACCGCACCAGGGAATGTTTGATTAAAGATGACATTCAACGCTCACGCCACGGAAAGGGTTAACAAATACACCCCATACTAGAATAAATAATAATACTAGGCATTATTTTAATGGTACCTATTATAAAAGGGTCACAATTAGCCTGAAATCACTGTTCAGAACTTACCTGAATTTGGTCTTTATAATACAAGAGAAAACTGTAATCACACTCGAGAGTGATGAGACGAGGATATGAGGTAATTATACAATGTTTACACTTCTTGTTTGGGGTCATATCTATGGAAGAGCATAGCATGAGAATCACCTCAGTGTACCAAATTTAAGCCAGAATAAAATTTAATAAAGACCAAGACTGAGTATGTAACCCTGTGTTTGGAGGAGTTTGAGACATCTTGGGTCCAAATCGAGCCCTGGCCCAGGACCAAGCTTACAGAGGGGACTGGGTGCGGGTAGATGGAACCTGCTTTGGACAGAGAGCCTCAACAATCCTTACCCATTTCTGGAATAATTTATATTAATTTTATTTGTTCCAACCCTTCAGATTCCTTTACCTTCTCCCATTTGTGATGTTGAATTTAATAACGAAATATGAATTTGTAACATAAACGTAATAAAGTAAAGCTGCCCACTAACCATGTTTTTTTGTCAATTATTATGTATTTAAATTTAATGATTTAATTTGATAGAAAGCTGTGTTAGTTTGTGTTTGGTAGAAACATAGGGCTTCAGTATATGGTAAAATGACCGTCAAAGATTATTCCTGCTATTCAATATTTCAAAATGTACAAAGCATTAGTTTGATAATTAAAATTCAGTCGAAGCCAGGCGTAAAAGGTTTTGATTCACAATACAAATCTGAAGCTTCGTCCAGTCCAATTACTTCTCATGCAGCCTTCCCAAGCCCCGTAACCACAAATCATGCCTTTTTTTTATGTTATTATTTTTTATTGTTTACAGCAGCAACAGTGTGAAGTGAGCTGTGTTGTTATTTTATTTTGTAAAATATTTTATGTTTGTTTCTATACAATATTGAAATATTCAAGTTTCAAAATTCTCTGAATCATCAAAGGTTTACCAAACAAAATAAATAAGCATTTTACCAGTATTTTATATGCCAGACTATGATTAAAAAGTCACATTAATTTTATTGTTTCCTATTTAGTCCAGGTAAGATAGCGGAAAAACATTCATTTCTTAAAATAAATTAACCATTCACTTTCTCAACGTGATAATTAGTAGAAAAACCATAGAAATTGAATGTTTATACTTTAGACTAAATCGGCTTGTAGCTTTTACATTAAAAAAACTAATAAAAGTGCCAAAAACTGGTACTTTCAGATTTAAGCTGTAAATTGTTTTTTTCTTTCAAAAAACCCTTATAGCCCGTGTTATAGTGCTCAAAAAGAAAATAAACCCGGCAAAAATAGCCATTTTTTGACATTTAATCACAGGTGTTGTAATTGTTGTAGGAACTTGTTTCAAGGCTTAAATTGTAGCTCTTGTTGGTGCCTACCTACATTAATATATCACAATGTGTATATCGAAAGCTACGATATTCCTATCAAATTAAAATGGCTGTTTCCTGTAAATATATTCTTGGTCGCTTTTCAAATTCTAATGTTTTATTTATATTTGGAAGAAGGTATAGGAAAGGTGGATAGAAATATATAAAAGGGTTTTCTCTTTTAGGAAGTTGTGTTGCGCATTTCACACTCCTCCCTGATGAATTCCGATAGAATGAAACCTGGGACGGGGGATTGGGCGGTGACGATCAATTTTCATTAAGAGGCAACCATTACCTCTTTGTCCATTGGCAGCAGTGTAAAGTGTGAACTGTGTTCTTCTTTTCATTGTAAAGGCCATATTGTGTTCGTCCCCCTTTTATGTGTTTCTATCCACCTTTCCTATACCTTCTTCCAAATATAATACAATTACCTCATAAAGCGAAAAGAGGTTTTCCTTATTGAGTTATATCATGTTTTATTTAGCAATTTGAATAAAACAAGTTTAATAATATTAGAACAAAAATTTAAATAGTTAATAAAAATGGAGTAAAACAATGTTATATTTATTTTAAACCAATATATTATCGATATATTGCTGCCAAAACTTCATTACTAATTTCTGGCGAGCTAACATACGTAGGATCAGTTATGGTGCACAACTTGACGTTTTTGTAATGTGAGAAATGTGTTCGTTCCGTTATAAAAGCCACAATTTATTGAATTAATTTTGAGTTTTGAATACTTTTAGTGTGTTTAATAAATATCTATAAGATTGTGAGATTAAAGTTTCAAGCTATCAGGTGTTGTAATGGTCGAGTCAAAGTTTCACATTGAGGGGGGAGTTGGGTATCAAGCCCATTAGATTTTCTATGCAATAATGATTGTAAAAAGAATGAAAAAGGAAATGTTCAAGAATCAGAATCGAGAAGCGAAGAAAGGAGGAATTGTGGAATCTCTACTCAATACCCATAGTTTCGACTGGTATCACAATAATCAAAATTATATACTAAACATCTCGATACCCCTCTTTAGTATTCAACACGATTAACTCCTCAAATGGGTTGAGGATAGTAATGGAGATAATAGAATTGAATTTTATTTAGTTGTACTGTTTTTTTTATTACTGTTCCAATTACTTCACTATGGTATTAAAAATTAGGCTCTTCACAATATTCAAATTAGATTTAAACACAAATAATGATTATCAAATTTTAAATATTTAATTCTTAAAACTTGGCCTGCATAACTAGCGCTTGTCAAAAAGACATGATGAGAGAACTCAAACCGATTTTAAACAAACAATCGATCATATGTAAAGTTTACTAGACAATTTTAGCAATGTCAAACTTTAGATTTGATTCGTGTGACTACACAAAATAACAAGTAAATTTTTATCTTTAATTAGATGTTCCTGGGTCCTAAATTTTGAAATAAGAATAAGATGCTTGTTTAGTTATCACTAATTTTTTTATGCTTGGCTGTCATGGCGGCTGACTTTTACGCTAGTTAACAGCAGACATGTTTATCGATGAAATTTTTCCTAACATGTGAAATGTGTTTTATATTTTCCTTATAAAAACAACGGTTTGTTGTATATTTATCCTTTAATTTCTTTAAGGAGTTTCAAGCCTAGAGAATATTAAGGGGGTTTAATAACATAAGAATATTTAAGGTGTTTCAAACCTAGATAGCCTTTAAGAGATGTTAAAATAGAGAACATTTAAGAAGGGTAAGAAATAATTTTTTTACTATGTACTCTTCCAATAGGTACCTGGTTAAATATAAAATACCATTTTCAAAAGAGATTAGCTAATAAAAATAGTGTATCAAAATTAATTATTTGTTAATTTTATAATAATGAAAATTGATACAACTAAAGAAAATGGAAAAATAAACTACTAAGAATAAATTTGATGAAGAAAGCCCACATAGGGAAAGAGGCAAAATGTGGGAAGAGTCCAATGCACAAAGGTGACATCTTCTTCCTTTCTTCTGTCTTCTATAGTAGAAGTAGTCACACACATTTTAACACAAATAGAATAATATTTAGGCATTGTTGCCTTTGTCAAACACAAAGAGGAAAGAAGAGTGTACAAATATTATAAAATTATTTAGCCACTGGGCCACCTCATTTTTAATCATTATTTGTTCAAAATGTTGCTATTTGTTTCAATAAAAATGCTATTTGCACATCCCTATTTATACTATGTTTTTATGATATATTATTTGTATTATATTAAATAATGTCAATGCTCTCTCTTCTGCTGAAGAAGGGGGGGGGGGGGGGTAGGTTTACCCTGAAAATTACATAATAATGTGTTTTAATTGAGAACTTTTAAGACTACAGTTTTCTGGTAAGTGTGTAGGCCTTGCCTTTCTATCCTCCTTTCAATGCTTAATTTAATTTAGCCGTTTATCGCCATTTTCACTTTGAATGGAATATATTAGAAAATGTTAACATGTAACTATTTATATTTTATATTAGTTCATTGTATTTCTAATTCCTCTTATGTTCATTATTTTTTCCAGGATTTAGTTGGGTTTGAATTAAAGATTCAAAGGTAAAATGGAGGTTTGGGTTTGTAAAATAGTTGATTCAACTCAACTCTAGTGAAAATATTTATTTTTATTTTGTGTAGGTATATAAGTTCAAAAAATGCTATAGTAAACTATGTTTTGCGTGGAATTCAGTTCAGGAAAGAGGTGTAAGTTTTTGATAGTCATTTTGATGTCTAAAATAAAGGTTCGCAAAAACACATCTCAAGAAACTTCAATGTATCTATAAAAAACAATATTTAGGAAAATCAATGTATATAAGTTGATTCAAGATTAAATCCTGTAATAAAAACAAGACAAAGCTGCAGATTTATTGAAAAAATTTAAAGAACTTAGGGTTCAAGCCAAAGATAAAACTATAACTGTTATAATGCTCAGAAAAAAAGAGGGCTGTTTTGGAGGAAATAATGGTGGTATATTTGAGTCATTAGTGTTTTTTTTAAATTTCTATATAATTTTGATCCCATCTACGCCTGGCAAAAATGAAACAGATTTATAATGTTTTAAAGTGAATACTTTTATTTTAAACCAAAGCAAACGGTTATTTTCTCTAAAATTTCCCACTTGTGGGAACCCTGAAAAATGAAATATAAATAGTTATATTTACAACTTAACACAAAGTGCATATGCAACACCAACACACACACAAAAAAAAGCAAAGTTAAAAAAGTAGTAAAGCAAAGAAAAAAGCTGGAACATGCCTTTCGTGCCAAAGCGCAATCCCTTACTCTCGCTAATGGAACCTCTTCCTCTTCGTCCGGAGGTGGCTGAATCTGAGGTCCTGGGTTCAAGTCCTCATTGGAAGTAGTAGTCTGTCTAGAACTGGCCGGGTTTGAACCGGTATTCCTGCCACGACATCTGACAGTAACTGGACCATGGGGCTAAGGCAAGAGTTAAATTATTTTGAAACTTACAATTTTATAAAGGAAATTGATAGAAAAAATAAATAAGTGTAAATTGAATAAATAAAGTCCACATAAGGAAAGAGGAAAAATTTGGGAGGAATCCAATGCACAAAGGTAACAACTTTCTTCTATCTTAGAAATAGTCACATACACATTTAAACATAAATTTTAACACAGATTTGTGTAATATTTTGGCATTGTTGCCTTCATAAAACAAAAGAGGGAATACACTTGACACAAACACTGAATTACTCCATTTTAAATTAAAAGTGAGTGAAAGAATTAATAGCTTGCTTGCTGTTTGACTAACTCACCGTGTATGTGCGCTGTGCCTTGAGTCGCTGATCGAACATATCAAAAGCATATGTTTTTGTGCAGATGTAGTGTCGAGGCTTGGCAATTTTACTGAAAAGGTGTGCACTTTTGTCCACCCTGTACTCACAAATGTAGATATGTTCTTCTGATGCCCCAACTGGCCGCCCCTGTGAAAAAACAAAAGCATTTAATCTATTAAAAATGAGAGCCTAATATTGCACACAAGATATACAGAAATATCAAGCATCGTGAGCTATGAACAGTAGAAATCAAAATGGGTACCTTGCAGAAGGTGTTTAGATCAAGCACCCAGCAGTGCCCCATGACCAGGTCGACAGGAACTATTTCATAGAGGGGAACCCTCATTACTTCATTGGGGAAAAACTTTCGGGTTGGTTCATGGTATGTCTCGTGGGGCCGTAGGTAATGGTGGCCAAACACAAACCTCGCCCCTCTGGAAAACACAATTAATGTTAAATAAACATAACATAATGATTGAATTATATCAAAGCATGTTTATTTAGCTACTATTTCTATATTTTACTTTTTGATTAAATTTATATTTCCACTTTACGTCGTCATATCTTTTTTTCAAGGGTTCAAAGTCAAAATTTGGGATTCAAACAACTCTAATTCCTTATTTACTATTCTTGAAGTAATATAAAAGCAGTGTTGTATCATCGTTACTAGTCTTTATTTTTTTAACACAACGACCTACTACCTGTTATATTATATGCATATGTAATCATTCTACTAATGGGTTAAGGATGAGGAAGGTTAAATTTAGAAGATGTGTACATGCATTTGTGTGGAGGAAATGTTTTTTAGGCAAAACACCCTCGATATCCCTGTCATAGGCAGTCCAGTCTATTGCGAGATGCAGCCACAATAGGTTACTTTATATTGTTTAGTTGTAAAATCTCCACTCACTTTTCATCCTTCCAAAGCCTCTCTATCCTGAAGATGTCCAAGTCGGAGTATTTGATATCTTTGACAGTCTTGTAGGTGTGTTTCACTGGTGGTGAACTCTTAGGGGCACTCTCCTCGACCATATCTCTCAACACATACACCGTGTCACCTACGAATATATGGGTCAAATAAATCACACGGGTGTAAACAAGGTAAAGTGCCATTGAGGAAATAGAACATATAAAAGCCATATTATAATTGTTCCTATTGCTATTTTATTTTCTGCGCCTTCTTCCAAATACAGCAAAATGTAACTAAAAAAGGGAAACAAGGCTTTGTATATAAATACTTTTGGAATAATTTGTTTTGATCGTTTCATTTTTAGAATAGTCAGAGCAAATAGGTTTCATTATATTGGAATTCATGAGGAGGAAGTGTGAAACGTGCAACACAACTTCCTAAAAAAAAACTAATCAAACCCATGTTGCTATTTGTGTGTTCAATCATTCCTTACAAATTTACACTTACTCCCTTTTGTGTTTTTTGGTTTCCTTTTTTGGGAAGTTGCATTGAACTTTTCACTCACCTCCTGATGAGTTTCACTAGAATGAAACCTTGGTCGGGGGATTGGTCGGTAACAATCAATTTTCTTCAAGAGGCAACCATTACTTCTTTGTCCAAGGGCAACAATCTAAAGTGTGAACTACTTTCCTATTTTCATCGCAAAAGCCATATTGCATTTATCCCATTTATATGGTTGTATTCACCTTTACTGTACTTTCTTCAAACTATAATACAATTAACTTAAATAACATATAGTGTGTTGTTTAAATCGATATTAGACATGTGCTAGATCCCAAACTTTGGGAATATATATGTTCCCGAAACTGGTGAGAAAAGTTACTTACTGGATTTTTCAGGGAAAAAATTAGCTTTAGAAAGTTACAATTGAGAAACGTTTATCAATGTCAGGTTTGTTTCTCTTGCTTTAAAAAGTTTCTCATCTAATGTCACTATAATTATGACAGATATTCAACAACTGTTGATATCATCATGTGAAGAAAATTAAACTCTATGTTTCTACTAAAGCAATATTTTTACTCATTTTGACCAAAAGAATGTTTTGCTATAAGACAACAAAAAATCTTTTGCCGCATTTCCTCAATCCCCACCTTAAATTTGAGGGTTAGTGTAGAGCTATATAGGAAAAATCATCCTCAGTACAACCGACAGGGGTTCAAACCCTGATATTTCAATCATGAGCAGTCCAGTCTATTGCGAGGGACCATTCAACTTATGAAGCTGGTGGATAAAAAGTTAACCTATGGGGGCACAAAAAATCGTCCCTACCTTGCCTAAGCTGCAACTCTCCTCTCAGTAGTGTTATGTAGTATGTGAGACCTGGGGTGGCATAGTGGGGCTGTGGTTCCATCACAATCTCAAGGTCAATCAGCCGTGGCTGACAGCGTTCACACAGGTACTTCTCCACGCCAGGGTCAGCCTTCACACAGTCGCAGTGCTGCCACACAAGGCAACGTTCACACTGGATCATGAGACCCTCGTCTCGATAAAGACCACAGATACAGCGAATAACATCTTCCTCTTCGTCACCTAACATAAACAACAAACAATTAGAGAAGAATATCACTTTTTTTTTTACATAAACTACAATGAAAATATATGCCAAAGTGGAATTTACAATCTGCAACACCAAGTTATTTAAACTTTAAATAACAGAAAAAAAATTCTAATATTGTGGTCATGCGAACAGCAAGAATAGTTATAAAAATATATGTCATGGTCAGAGATGAATGACAATGATAGGTTGCTTTACTAGGAATATTATGTTTAGGTATAACGTAAACAATGATCAATTATTTTACTGGGAATATGTTCAGGTATAATGTAAATAATTATATTCATTCAAACAGGTGATAGGTAGGGGCTTGCGAATAGGATTATTTATTGAATCGAATATCCAAATTTCGAACGAATACAGAATATTACAAATCGAATAGTAGATTTTTCTTACATTTTTGATAAAAATAATTTAAATTGATAAATTCCATAAAGCTTAGCCTAGCTTAGCACAAAACACGTGTGTTGCTAAGGCTAAAGACTGACTCGACTCTATAGAGCATGCACAGAACCTCCCAAATCAACCAACATGTTGGCTCTGACTGGCTCTCCCAACACCAACATGTTGGCCGACATCCCTAACAAGTTGGGAATGTGTTTATATTGTAACACAACTTGTTGGGATTGTGTAGGCCAACATGTTGTGTTGGAATATAAAAGAGGCTTAACAGCAGTATTCCACTCCCCTCTTGGTGAACAGAGGACCAGAGTATTTTTAAATCTGAGATACTGGGATATTAATTATTCAAAATTATTCAAAATTTTGAATATTCACACACCCCTAAAGATAGGTTAATCACCTAAATCATCATTATGAAAGTCATATAGATTAATTTAGCTCAACTATGGTTATATATAAAGTAAATAGCTGATCTACCTGGATCATGATCAGGTATGAAAGCCGCTGGGGGCGCCTCTCCGAGAACCTCCTCTAGTTGCATTTTGACATCCACCTTGGCTTGGTTGTACACCTTCCTAAGCCTGGTCGCCACTATGCCCAGGTCAGAAGTACGCCCAAAGAAGCGCACATTGTTGTTGAATAAACGGCACATGTCCTGATCAAAGGATTCCACAGTCTTGTATGCACCTGTCACAATGTTTTGCTCCAAAGTTGCCAAGTCGATCGGATCACTCACGCGCTGGTAGTACGCAGGCAACTTCCTTTTTGATGGAAGCGAAAGGAAGGGAGCTGCAAGCATCTCACCACTGTCCTCTGTGAAAGTGCATATTATGACAATTTTAACTAATTAAATGGAGAATAAATGAAAACAAGATTGAAAAAACAACAGTCATTGCAATCAAGAGATTCAAAACCCGGTCTGCCTGTATTTGGTTTACTACCAACCTTTCAACTAAAAGATAACATAGCACTCCCTATAACAGCCCTGCAAAGTAACAGTACCAAAACTCAACTATAACTCAAATTTTTTATTACATGCACACCCTTATTGTAAATATGTATATTTTTTTTACAATTTTCTAAACAAAAATGTTATCTGTCAAAATTAAGTGTGTGTGGATACAATTACGGTGGACTCACCCTTTGCCGAGATAACCACGTTGTAGAGGTCCTTAAACACCTGAGCCAGCCTGGCAGTCTTGTTCATCTCGGGGTTGTCCTCTGCCTGGGCCAGCCGGCGAGTCCTCATGTTTCTTGGGGAAGATAAGGCATTCAGTTGAGTCATGAACATGTCAGACTGCTTCACCTGCGGCCGAGCGTAGTTGTTTGGAACAGGCGGCTGTTCACGCCGGGAGGCTTGCTTTATGCGTTCTCTCTGTCGTTTCACCTGAAGCAGAACAATTCAATAAATCTAGAGAAGTTTGTGGTATGGAGCCAAATAAATGCTCAAGGATGTCTGTGAATAGTCTCAAGGATCCTTGCATTGTTGCCTTGACTAATATACATTTACCATGCAATTTTAATAAAAAGAGTGCATCATATTATTTGAACGGCTAGTAATCCTTGGGATTGAAGTTCTACCACCTAGCAGCTATCTTACAAACTTGTTTAATGCCATCTATTATCCCCTATGAGAGTGTATAATAAGTGGTATAATCAGGGCCCGGATTTTGATGACGTCATCTTTTTTATGGTCGATCAAAGACAATGTTCTGTTGTACACAAACTCTGTTCATGATCCCCTGGTTGTAGAATGCATTATTTGTAGGTCATTTTTCTGCTTTTTTTTAAAAGAAAATTTAACATATTTTGAAAATAACTTTAAAAAGGTTTTTATATATATTATCGGTGCTTTGATAAAACATGAATATTCAAACATAAGGTATTTCACCACACAAACACTTGTTGACTTAAAATGATAATGCATGAGTCCAAATGAACTTTGTGCCCCTTTAGCTGCTTTTATTTGGGCTCTACTATTTTCCTAATATCCTATCATTTTATTTATTACCAATTGTTTTTGCTCAATGCATTTTTTTCATACATATAGATAATTTTATAATTCGATTGTGGATTCTTCCCACATTTTTCCTTTCCCTAGGTGGGTTTTCTTCATTAAATTTACTCTTATTAGTTTATTTTTCCTTTTTCTTTATTTTTATCAATTTCCATTATTATAAAATTATATCTAGAAAAGAAACATATCCATCCCCCAGCTGTTAGTTCATCTTTGTGGAAGGGGAAACCCACATTTCACAAATGATAAATTTTTCGGCCATGACAGAAATCGAATCCGGGACTCTTACCTCAAGAGACTGACAACACTACAGACTAAGCTAAGGTGTCAGGATATAAATGTTATCAATCAAACAAAAGCAAATATTTTTTTTGTTGATTGATGTTATCATTTAATTTGTTTTCCCATGTTATTATAATAACAATAGTACCTACAATATTGTGTCCGCAGAAATTTATGTGCAATTTAAGATGAAGGTAAACATAAAGTTCTATGTGCTAGTGGAAGAAAACAAATAAAAAATATTTATCAAACACCACACCAAGGCAGTGTGATGATAAGAGCCTGAATTTTTATGCTAATACCGTTTTAATCTTGCCAGTTAGAAATATGAAAATCTTAATGTCGGAGAATTAGGCTGTTTGGAACTGTAATTTTTATTTGTCTTATGTCAATATGTGACCATCACAAAGTAAATTAAGCTAGTCACTAGGACTTTAATATAATGTTATAAGTTTTTTAAAAAAAAGTAGGGATGGACCCTCAAATCCATAAGGATATTCAAGATTTGAGGGTTTTAGAAAATTTCAGATTCGAGACTTATATGTTTTAAAAAAAGTTTCAATTATATTTTTTCAAGTGAAATTTGTATTAGAGCTCTCTAATACTACTTATTGGTGGTTCAGAAATATAATAATAGGATGAACTTAACATCCAGGCCCAGACCAGTAATTTAACACTTAACTGAATGTATGTATGTTTTAATGAATGTATTATAAGAAAGAATGTTAACATTTAGTGAATATCTGTTATTTTTTATTATATTTATATTTCCTCTTATGTTCATAAATTTTTCCAAGATTCGGATTTGAATTTGAGAGTCATAGATGTAGTGGAGATTCGTATTTAAAAAATAATGGATTCAACAAACAAAAAAAAAGTTAAATTATATTATCCTGACCTTTTCCAAGTTCCTGAGCATGAAGCAGTGGTGTTGTTGCGCGAAGCAACGTTGCTGGTGAGACATGGGTTTCACCGGGCCAACAAGACCTTGTTTCAAGGTAGTGGTGGTCTCACCCACTCGTCGGCGGAACTTGAGCTTGGCGGCTCCCAGCGCAATGCTCGAGTTGGCGCAGGAACTCAAGTTGTTTTTGCGACAGTTCTTACGAGGCCTCCCCACCACCTTCCTCTCACCCTTATCATCCGGCCGAACTACTGTACCGTTCAATCGCTGGTACTTGCCACCAATCACACCACGACAGTGCTCGCTACCACACTTGCATGGCTGTATAGAGAAACAACTATTAGAACCCTTTGCCATAAAGAAATTCCCTAATCAAACCAATTTTAATAATCAATAATACCAATCATTATAGAAGTAATAATCCAGTCAAGTTTAAATGTATAGGAATTCAAAAATGAGAGAAAGGAAAGGTGTTTAAAGGGGGAATGAGGTTTGAGAGGGCTTAGGAGAGTTTAGGGGTGAGGGGGACATAAGTTTGCGAGAATTTAAGGAGAAAGAAGTGAAGAGTTTTGCGAGTGTTTAAGCCCGGTGCCCACGAGCGAAGTGCATCATATTTGCAGACGCGTCCTGTGACGCTGTGTCATCGCTAAAAGCAGTTCACAAAAGCGATCTGCGTCTAGTGACGCTATGTCAATGCCACGTCACAGCAGCCGGAGCAGTACACACTAGCGACTTGCAACTTGCAACTTGCAACTTGCAACTTGCGACACAGCTCTCAGCCTCAGTCAGTTTGAAGCCATGGGTGTGATAAGTACACTCCGGGAACGAAAAACAATAGGCAAACTTAGCTTTGCTGTACACAACTCTAATACCTCGACATTAACTTATGTCATCTTAATGATATCTGTAACAACAATGTATAGGCATTTTGCCTACCATTGGGTCTATACTCATAATTTTGTAAGTGAAAAGTGGTTGTGGCAGGTTTCAAGTATTTTATAAATCGTTATTGTGAAAATATATGGTAGGTAGTAATGTATCTAGTTTTAATGCAGTTTTACTATAATTTCTGGATAATCCAGGTAATCCAAATGACACATGGTCCCAGATGTCCTTATAAAGAAAGTTCTACTGTATATAGAAAATATTTTTTCCCCAATTCATAAAAATTATTAGAAAAAAAATTGAGATAGAACTCGCCAAATTGTTTTAGCATTATGTCTTCCATTTCATCAGTATTTGTATATAGCGTCTTGCATATCTCTTATTTCTGTCATGGTATTCTTCTAGGGATGACTTCTAAATTATAGGTATATCCCACACCTCATTAATAAAAAGTTATCTATTTTATCCTCCATTATGAATGTACAGTCATTACCGTCTCAATGATGCGCGCAGTTCATATGCATTGCTCTATGTATTTACAAGTACTGACAGAACGCTGAGCAGTAGCGTCACCGTGTCACTAATTTTGACGCAACAATGACAACAACTTGACGCCAGACTTCGCGTCCCGTGTGAACCCCATCATTCGAATCAAAGTAATGCTAAGACGCAGCAGCGTTACATGACGCGACTGCAAAGAGGATGCACATTGCTCGCGGGCACCTGGGCTTAGGAGGAGAGGGGGAAAGTAGTTTGGGAGGTTTTCAGAAAGAGGGGGGGAGGACTTATTCAGGTTTGATGCACATTAAAGACTTGGGAAGAATTTGGCTAAAACCAATAATTATTTTATATATGAATATCAAATAACATTTTACAGAAAATGTTGAGTCACGTTTAAAGTGTGTTATTTATGGGTTTTCATTTCATCTGCCAGTTTCTCAAAACTGGAAGAGTTGGATGCTAATCCTGCTCACAGATAAAATGGTTTCATAAATAAAGGTTTATGATTCCCGTTCTCAGCTAAAAATCTTAATGCGATTTGCAAACATATAAATGCATCATTATAAGTAGCTTCATGGTAAAATATTATCAAGTATTTTAACGAGATAAACAGAGATACAAGTTCATGTAAGTATTACTACAGTTTTTATGGCCAAACCTTTTTTTTGGCTAAAATAATTAAATAATTTTTTTAGTAGGTGTGATTAGTTTAATCTGCTACATGTAATAATATCAACAATTCTTGAATATTTATCATGAACCTATTGTCAAAAATAAAAATTCCTAGTCCAGCTCCACTAAGCCCATGTCGAATGACAATGTGTAGAAAATTAAGTTCATCAAACGGAGCAATGTTTTATTTATTTTGTCCAAAACCTTTCCATCCCACCTTAAATCATGTGTAATTGAGTGCAGGATATATTACATAAACCAACCTGTCCTTCGGCGGGATTGAAGAGTGAGAAGTTGTAATCATACGAGAGCTCTTCATTTGAATTAATGTCTCGCAGAGCAAACAAAGCCATGCGGAACAAGCCATTGACACTCCATTTCTGCATTTCACAGTTTGGTTCACAAGAGTGATTCACAAACCGGCCTGAAATAGAACCAAGAATATTCCATAAATGAGTGTTAGCTACTAAACAAAATTTTTAAAGTTCTGGTTCTCATTTTTCAGTACTGCCCCTTTTTATGTTTGCTCTCACTCAAAGTTAAATACACAGCTTCCTATTTTAGCCTAAAGAATAAATGGTAAGTGGGCTTTAAAATGGAAACAATAACAATATTTGTGTACATTTTTTATTTAGTAAATCCATGCAGGCAAATAAGATTGTTTTTGTTAATGTTATATAGGCTACTGCATCTATCATTCGTCTGTATCCATCTTGTTTTTTTGTTTTTCAGATCCACGATTAAAATAATGAATCAAGGTTTCAATGTATATTAAATATTCCTCAAACAGAATCAAAGTTCAAAAACTTTTTTTTTTAATTTCATGTTGGAACCATTTGTTATATTGTGCAAATACGTAGAGTTTCAGAAAATAGATATCACATAAAAAAAATTGTAAAAATGTTAGCCTTAAATGATGAATCATTTAAATTTAACATGTAATAATTCAACTAGCGCACAATTTCGCCATATTCAAACAAAATAAGATATTTCACAAAGATATGATAAAAAAAAAACATGACTTTGAAAAATGTGAATAGGTTTCCAAAAGTTTAAGTTAGATCGTCCAGTGTCTCACCATCGCCGCCCATCCTGTGACCGTCGATGACCAAGCCGCCATCTAGATTGAGACAGTAGTGATGCGTGTCATTGCTATAACGAGAAGCCATCCTATCTTTGAACTCCTTTTCGCTGACCACCTCACCCACATACTCCAAGATAAACTCTCCCGCTTTGATAGAATATTTGGTGCGCACGCCCCAGCCCTGAAAACAAACAAAACTGGGTTGAGGTAGCTATAATACACAGCAAACTTACTTTGGCTGACAACAAAAATTTGAGGGGAAAAAAATAATAGATTTATCAAAGTACACTGTAAAACTTGTAAAAACAAAGTACTAACATTATATTTCAACTACTATTTTATGTATGAAATAAAGTGCATTAAGCAAAATATGTCATTAAATAACTGATAGAATGTAAAAAAATGAAGCACATATCAAAGTAAAAACATAACATATAGTAGCAAAAATATGTCGATGCTATCATGGCATCTTCCTGAGGAAGTCTTACTACAACTTCATGAGGAAGATGCCATGGAAACATCAACACATTGAACTGTTTGTAAAAGTGTTGAGTTTTACTTTTATAAGATTTTTATACAATTCTATCACATTTTGGTCAACAAGTATACAGAATGTATTTTTTTAAATATATATAAACCAAATATTAATCATTCAATTTGCTCACCTGTAGCAGGAACAGATAAACTATAGTCAATGACAGATACATTAGTCTCGAATTTCAATCAAAGAGAAAAACATAAAACCAACTAAATTTAGGGTTTAGGGTTTATATTATTATTTTTTATTATTTAGCACCGCATCTTACTACCCATTCGGGTTATACGCTTTAAGTACTAATTGCGCTAATGGATTGGGAATTGGGAAGGTTGTATTAGAGGAAGTGAAACCGCATTTGTGTGGAGAGAGAGTGGAAAACCATTTAGGAAAAACCACACCAAGTTCACCCGACCGAGATTCGAACCTCGATCTACCTGTCCTCGGCAGTCGAGCTCAACACGACAAGCGCGTTAGCTAACTACGCCACCGAGGCAGGTTTTAGGGTTTATAATGAAACAGCAAAAGTAAAATAAGGGGTGGGTCCTTGAATCCTCGAGTCTTGAAGGATATCGAGATATGAGGAAATTTCGGACGTGAATCCTTAAAATTCCTTAAATAAACCTCAAATTTTTTTTTTTTTCAATTCTTCATGTGAAATTAGTTTTAGAACTCTCATATTGCTTAATGGTGATTTACAACCAATTATAATTATTATAGGATAAATTTAGTTACTATTTGTATTTTATATTATTCTAGCAGAGAAGATATAGAGTTTGTTCACGATAGGTTTTTACCTGGATGACAGTTCGAAAATCATATTCATATTATAGTTTTTGGGTTACCAACACTTGTAAAAGATCACTCTATTTTGTTATAAATGATAAGTTTTTTAATTGCCTGTTATATTTTATATTTAAAATAACATAAACTTAACTTTTTTCATAATATTTAATTACTTTTAATAATTTCTTTTTATCCAACTAGAAATAATATTTTAAACATGATTAAAAGTACTTATTCTTTGTTTTGGAACGTTATTGATTATGTGTAATATAGACCATACATTAATAGTTAATACCTTTGAATACAGACATCATATTTACTTGGAAAAGAGAAATTACTTGTAATTTTTTTATAGATAATAAATTATTCGGGGTTCAATCCTCGGTCCCGGCAAAGATTTATCTGATTACCAAACCCTTCCTTCACCTCTGATAAGACATCTTGTGAATGTGAGGAATGCCAGGCCTCCACCGTGGTTCAGATTCCACGTTAAACTGTAGGTCCTTCATTTCATCTCACAATCACCCTACCATTACACATTAGCGTAAGTGCGTATAACCCGAACGGGTAGTAAGACGCGATAATAATAATAATAATAATAATAATAATAATAATAATAATAATAAATTATTTTATAATTATTTTATCTTATTTCAAAATTTTTAACCGGATAAAATATTTTCATCAACTGCGTGGGTGCATCATTGTAAAAACCTTGTTTATCGTCATGTTCTACCACATGGTTTAAATTCGTCGATCACCATTTTGAAGCTATATTCGTCAGAAGTTTTTGTGAAAGTGGTGTGAAAGATATTTTTTAAAGTGGAATAAAATGATAAATAAGCTTTAATAATACTGTTTAGGACCCCTTTCATATAAACAAAAAGTCATGGATGAATTGTATTTTTCTTTAAAAAACTATATGTAAGGTTTTCTTCTAATACTTCATCTATGGAGAATCCCATGCTTGCAGAAATAATTCCAATATACTCCGTTTTAAATCTTTTTTTTTCTTTAAAAGATCAACTCCGTTGTATTAGAAAGATCATGTGACATGCTAATTCCCTCTACCCAATAGGAAGCTAGTCTTCACAACATAAGGTTGCCAGAAACTTTTCTATTATTTAACACTGGTGACAAGGAGTCCAAGAAGCAAGGGGTAGGTCTAAAAATGGGTCACTCGAATCTTCAAATCCACCAAATCCTGACAAGTAATCAAGATTTGAGGATTCGGTGTTTTACTGGATTTGATGGTTGAATCTTTCACTTCATAAGCAAAGCATAATATTTTGAATTCAAAAATTACTTAGATAGGCCTACTTGAAAATCACAACTTATTCCGTAATATTTATTTTGTCAGACGAAAGAGATTAGCATGAATAAAATCATTAAAAACAAATTGTTAGGTGTGGTGTGCCTAATACCCTACCCTCCCACCTGTATGGGAAACTTGGACTCTACCGTTTCTGCACATGCGCACTTCTAAAACTTTCACCTAACAAAAAATCTTGTCAATATTTTGATGAACACATTAAAACTCTTCAAAAACTGAAAATCAAAACTAGAATTACAAATAAACTCTAAATAAATCAAACTAATTAGGTCTTTTTTTCTTAACAGAATTAAGAACACAATACACATGATACAAAGTCAGCCGCCATGATGTATATTGCGTTTACTCACCAGAGTGATAATTAAAATAAAGAAACTGTTAATTCTCACTACCCAACGAGTTTTATTTATCTACAACTATGCAAAAAAAAAAAATTATTGCATACGATCCTTTAAGTTAGATATTTTGTTGTGTTTCATGAAAAATAAATAATGTCAACAGTAAGATATCGATAAAACTGTTTTTATTGAAATTTCTAACAATTTGCTAGAATTCAGATTCGAGATTCGAAAATAAAATGTAGATTCAAGAAATAGTGGAGTCAACCCATCTCTAGGTAGGTCATATATAAATAAGCAGCTTGTGTGTATGAATCCACAGTGATGAGAGTGATAGCAGTAGATATTAACATAAATCCACACAGGAAACAGTAATAAATCATAAACACAGTACACACTACTCAGAATACAGAACATTGTAATATCACATAAAAACAGTACATAAAATAACAAAAAGAAAAACTGTATCATTTAATATCAAATCTTCAGTACCAAAGGTGTAGTCATCTAAATAAATCGTGTGCAACATTGAAAGTCATACTCATTTTATAAGAATAAAAATCACAAATAATAGATCACATACCCGTGTGATAAGAGTGTAGTAGGGCAGGCACGTGTCGTCATCGTCATAAAACCCTGTATAGTCCACATTCGCATCACAATAAAATCTGATATCTTTATAATTGATGCTCAATCGCGGGGAAAATATCACAAATAAATTCCTTATCATTATAAAGCTTTGTGTCCGACCTCAAATCAATATATAAATTATATTGGCCTAAATTACTGTGGTTAGTTATCACATTCATATATTATCATTTGTTTTCATTACAGTCATCCAAAGTGATAGATGTCAGCTGTTGGCGTAGAGATATACTAGGGACTACTACAAGTAACATTTTGAGCTGTCATCCAGCTGAACTTAGGTCGTGAATGAATTGGAATGGGGGCAGCAGAGAGAGGTTTTATACAGTTGT
Source organism: Timema poppense (assembly GCA_902141375.1). NCBI lineage: Eukaryota > Metazoa > Arthropoda > Insecta > Phasmatodea > Timematidae > Timema > Timema poppense. The sequence goes on from CABFOV010003684.1 coordinate 42,736, forward strand.
GCAAGAGACCTACTACGGAAAAGAGAAGTGCCCCTAAAGTGTAAGGAAGTGCTGTGTAGAGCATACTTCATACCCACAGCAACGTAGCCAACGGGAAATTGGACTTTGGATAAAAGAGAAACAAGGAAAATGGATGCCATGGGTACAAAGTTTTTTTAGGAGTATGCTAGCTGTCACCAGAAGAGATAGGATTAGAACTGAAGATATAGGGTCAAGAATTGGGGTACAGGGGGTAAATGATATAGTTGAGGAAGCAAGGATGAGATGGTATGGACACGTATTGAGGATGGAAAAAGAAAGCATACCAAAGAAAATAATGGAAATGTAGTATGTAGTAAAGAGAGTGCAAGGGAAACCAAGGAAGAGATGGGAGGAATAGAGAGAAAGTGATCAAGTGAGAGGAGAGAGGAAGAAAGTGCAGGAGGAAGAATGGTAAAGGACAGAGGGAGGTATTTTACCCAATGGACCTGGCCACAGGCTGGAAACAGTCTATTACGGTGATACATTTCCACTTTATGTTCATAATTTTTTCCAAGATTCAGATTCAACGGTAAATTGTATATTCAAATTCATAAAATTGTGGATTCGACTCAACACCATAAAAACATAAATATTCCATCTAGAGTTAGGTTGAATCCACTATTTTATGAATCTGAATCTGAAATCCAATCTTTAATTTATAATTGAATCTCGAATTTTGGAGAAATTATAAAAATAGGATGAAATATAATTATAAAATACAAATAGTAACTAAATGTTAACATTCTTTCTTAGAGTCCATTCATTATAAAATTCAGCCAAATGTTAAGTTGATGGTCTGGGGCCTGGTTGTTAAGTTCATCCTGTAGTTGGTTCTGAGCCACCAATAAGCAGTATTAGAGCTCTAAAACAAATTTCACTTGAAAAGAAAAAAAGTCAATGAATTCAAGATTAAATTATAAATTTTCTAGAATCCTTGAATCTTCTAAGGGATTCAATAGAATCAAGGATCAATCCCTAATTCTATAATCAATAGCTCATAATCTAGAAATGTAATCGGTGCATATGAAACACTAATTCGTACAAGTTATTACCTTGTCCTTGGTCATGAACTTCTCCAGTCCTGGGGCCCACTCATGTTTCTGAATGCGTTGGTTGCTGCAGCGTTCTTTGCTAGAGCACAGCTGCGTGGAACACTCGGCATACACCATGCGATTGATGCAATCATCGCCACAGCCCTTGTCACCAGAACAGTTGCAAGTTTGAGCTTCGTAGGTGTATGTCGGCTTCACATCGTAATATACATCTGTGAGATAGCAAACATTGTCAGGTCTTTATAGGGATTTTTACAACCATAAATTATTGCACAAGACTCAACCTAGTCTTTGAATTCTTAGGATATTTGAACGTCTGAGGATTAAAATGAGTCAATTCAATAATTAATTAGATATATATTTAAATTTAAAATCAAAATATGTTTTAGTGGTATTATCTATGATATGTACTACCAAAAACTACTAGAAAACATATAAAAGAAACTAACACAATATGGCTTATGCAATGAAAATAAGAACACAGTTTTGAATCTCGGTCTGGTGAAGTGGAGGGTGGTTTTCCACTCTCCCTCCATGCAAATGAGGGTTAACTTCCTCTAAGTTCAACCTTCCTAATTACTAGCCCATTAGTGTAAGTATTACTTAAGCACATAACTCGAATGGGTAGTAAGACATGGTGCTAAAAACAACAACACACAGTTCACATTTTACATTGCTGCCTCTTGAAGAAAATCAACCTTAACCACCCAATCCCCCTGACCTAGGTTTCATTCTACCGGAACACACCAGGAGTGTGAAATGCACAACACAACTTCCTAGAAGAGGAAACTAAACAAATACAAAAGTGAGGGAAAGTAAATTGATAAAAAAAATGATAGGACACTTAAGATAGGAATTCTAATTCTTGATTCAAAGGAAAAAATGGTACTAAACGGTTATTAACTTGACTTAACGATTATTAACTTTATTTGTAAACTAAATAATACAGATTCGACCTATCTCTAAAATAAAGTGTTATTAAATGGCACTTACTGGAGCGAATTTTTTTGTAGTTCCAAGAAGGAACCTTGTCTCGGCCAGGCAATTGGTTGTACTTGTGCTGCCACCATAAGTCAAAGGGCAGCTTGAAGTCAACACGGCGTTGGCGGAGGTACTTGCCACAGTGATAAGGTGGAGGCAGTAATCCATGGGGGTGTTCCTCTGGCTTATATGTCAACCGGGGTGGTTTGTCACAGCTAGGTCTTCTTCTTTCGAGAAACAAAATATTTTTTTTTTTAATCACAACACCGTTTGTAGGGAGAAATATGTAAACAATTATTTACAACTTTTCAGTAGCTTCTTGCGGTAATATTAGAAAACCTAAATGAAGATAAAATAATTGTAAGTTAATATGTAAAATTAAAGGACACATGATACAACTTTTAAAGAGCACATCAGTGGATCAACTCACTCATCTTCTTTGTAATAATCCGAGAATAGACCAGCAACTAAACTGCTTTTCTTCTTCCAATTTGGTTGCTTTCTCCGACGACCAGATTTATTTGACTCATCACCCGAAGGAACATCACTGCATGGAATTGGCTCGAAGAGAAGTGTCATTTCACTACTACAATAAAATACACATTATGGTCTCCTCCTTTAGAATAACTTAATGAAAAGTAAATATGAATGTTTCCATTTTTGTCCTGCTGTGGCCGAAAATGATAAAAGATTGCTCACAAAAGGTTTGTGCTCATAAATGTTAGTTTGTGATCAGGCTTGAATGGAAAAATTAATCAACACATATAATTGATTAGTTTCTATAATCAAATTTTTTTTGAATTTTTGATATTTGTCGATCAAATGAATTTACAGTACTAAAACTTGTTATGGTTATTTAAAGAGCCTACAATGTGAGTTGCTTTAAGCCAGAATCTAGTCCACCTTTTGCAGTAAGGTCTGCCAGTGAACCAGTTCACCTTAGAAAAAAAGGAAAAATCCAAGCTCAACTCTTTTATGTCCTTTGTAAACTTTAAACAAATAGATAATTAAGTAAAGACATAATTTAGTAAGACACACAAAAATGTTACAGAAAATGAAAAACATACCAGTCATCCCTGTCTGTCTCTTCATCGCGATGGGCTCTCCTGAATCTCTTACCAGCCCCTATTAGGGAGGAACTACCAGAGGCAGAATCATCATCTCGCTTCCTCTTGCAACGACCACGGTAGCCCTCTCTCTCTGCCATTTCTAGAGTCATATCTTCCAGATCAGCTCGACAACGCTTGCTCTGATATGAGAGTTCTGCCAAAGGCAGGCTATCGTCACCTGAGCTGTCATCGTCTTCGTCTCTATCCCTCTTCACACTTTCTTTCTCTACTTCTTTCACTTCAGCACATTCTTGTTTAACTTCTGGTACCTCAGCTTTCGGTAGATCATTGTTTAAAGTAGAAGTATCTGTAGAACTGGAACCAGCCGAGTTCTCATGATGCTTCTTATTGTTTTTCTTTTGCTTTGACTCCAAAACATTCACTGGGTGTTTTTCTTTCACTTCCTTTTCCCCTTGCGCCGACTCGTCTACCAAGCTATCGCTTTCCGGCACCTTAAGCTCTACATTTATCACAGGTATTGAAGGTAAAATGACAAGTCCAGCATTAGAAGGCTTGTTTAGAAACACTTCTGAATCTTTACACTCTCCCCCAGAAGTTGGTATTTTCTTTTTCTTCTTCTTTTTCACTGGGAAACCTGTCCTGTTGATTGCCTTTCTTCGCTTCACACGATTTTTCACAGCACCTACAGCTTTCTTTAAAAGATCTGCTGCAGAAAGTTTAGTAACATGAACACGGACCTCACGGATTAGCTTTTTCTTCTTTATAATGGTACGTTTTTCACATACTTCATCCTTCTCGGTTTCAGGAGCTGCACTAGAGCGTTTTAGCCTCAAATTGTGGCAAAAGGTAATCATGTTTTCTTCCTTCTGTTTCGCCAGAGCAGCTGCTGTTCTTGTAACAGGAGGAAGGTTTGGTGTGGAAGGAGAACTAGATTTAGACTCAATTGTGTTTGATCTGCTCTCAACTGGCCCTACTTTAGTTTCTACAAGACTCGTTTCCAAAGGAGTTTTGATGTCTGGAGAAATGCTTTTACCCACGGGTGAAATTGGTTTATTGACAGAAGCATTGGCTTTACTGATAGAATTAGGCTTTGTTAGTGGAGATTTGATTTTAATTGGGGAAGAACTTAATTTTGATAGTGGAGATGATGTTCTGGTTTTACAAGGTGAGGAACTCCTTGTTAAAACTGTTAACGTGTTTTTCACATTTGAAGAATTTGTTTGCGATATGTTTTTGATAGATGAAGAGTTCACTTTATTCGGAGTCGCACTGATTTTTTTTGTGGGTGAACATGCTTTACCTACACAAACACTTAATTTTCTAGTGAGGGGAACAGTGTTAGAAACAGGTATATTTCTTTTACCGCTGGGAGATGTTATTTTATTTACAGTTGCATTCTCTTTAGGTGAAAAGGAGGTCACTTTGGAGGAAGATGTATTTTGTCTAAGTGTAGATGAAGTTGATTTAGTCGCTGGAATATTCGATTTCCGTGTCGGAGAGGTCACCCTGCTGAGAGAGCCTGACCTACTCGTGGGTGTAACTTTATGCACAGACTCTTTGCTTGTTTGAGTACTCACTTTACAGTTACTATTCACAGCTGCGCTTTCTTTACTGGTACTTGAAACAGATTTAGTGGCATGTGTGGGTGTAGTCTTTGTTTGTGAGGCAGTCTTGCTGGTACTCAGCTTACCAACCACAGTGGAAGGTTTGCTCGTCGTTGCCGTGGTGGTGGTGATAGTGGTGGTCGCAGTAGTGGAAGCCGGATGGCAGGAAGATATAGTAACTCGACTTGCCACAAGGGAGGTCTTGCCAGATGACAGAGACTTGCTGACAGGTACACATGTTTTACTCGGTGACGATGCTTTGTTCGGAAGCGATGGCACCGTTTTACTGAGAGGGGTGTAAACCTTTTGAGCAATTGTCGAGACTGCAGTTGGCTTGGAAGGGGATGATGTGGAAACTGGTTTAGGTATAGATAAGCAAGGTGGTACACCCAACACCAGATCCAGGTCAATGTTCTTGGAAGGCTCGAAAACTCCACTGGCAGGCTGCTTGGAAGATGTGGATTGTAATGTGTTTGTTGCGGCAAGTGAGGGCGGTTCCGCAGTTGTGGCGTTTGTGCTGGTGCTACGGGAGGAGGTTCTTTTGCTAGGCAGCGGTGTGGACAGGGTGTTGTTTCCGGGAGGAGAAAGAGTCTTGGCAACTGCGGCCGATAGAGAATTGCTGGTTTCCAGGCGATGCCTCTTCTTTGGGGTCACGATGACAGTGTGCTGCACTTTTTCAACACTTGGAGATGGTGTGGTGTAGCGTGTGATGCATGCTTCTATTGCTTCATCTATTGAGTTCCTTGGGGTATCATTCAACGGCTGACTAATTTTCCCAGGACCTAGTAAACATATTTTACCAACAGTGATAAGCCAATACATCTTAAAGGTATCTATTTAAAAGTCTTAATTAACAATACAGAAATATAATAGAAAGCAATGCAATAGAGAAACAAACTTTTTTTTAAATAAATTAAATTGTTATATTTATAGCACTTCTTTGTGATTACTATTTTATTAATTTATTTAATAATTATATGTTTGACACACAACAACTTTATCTAAAAACACTTATTAACGAGGAAGATTAACAACATTAATTGTTGGGAAAATCGTACTTGGTCTAGCCAATAGCAAATTTGAACTTCAGGTTATGTATCGGTTGAGTGTCAACCACATTATCGATAGGGCTAACTTTGCCAGTGCTATTAACACACAATAGTTTAAAAAAACATATGGGAGTGAATGAGGTAGTACTTTTTTTTTAAAAAGTGCTAGACATTTTTTCTTGAAATAGTAATCATGTTACTCGCACCAAGCAGTGCACATGAACAAAGGCTCCAGTTGCATGCATATGTCTAGCCCATGATGTCAGGGTTCAGATCTCAGAAGTATGCACTGAAGGAATATTTTCCTAAATAGTGTTTTACTCTCCCCTTCTATGCAAATTATGGGCACATTTCCTCTAAATGTTAACTTCATCTCTACACTTTAAGTTTAAATATGTGGATAACCCATACGGATAGTAAACCAGAGAACAAGCGAGAAGAAAATTAGTTAGATTAATTAAATGATTTCTAGCTATAAACTCACCCAAACCGGTGGTTGTGGAAAGCTTTTCTACGACCTTTTCCTTGACAGTGACTGTCTTGTCGAGGAGAGGTTTGCTGGGGGTTTTGTTAACGCCTGAACTTCCCACAGCATCTGAAGAGGAAGTGGAACTACTGGGCTGTGTGGAGCTTGCAGCAGTTGCAGACATGTGATAGTGGCGTTTCTTGAGTGGGAGCCTCTGCTCATTGCTGTTGGTCGCTTCTGGCTTATCGTTGCCCTAGAGTATAATAATTACAATAATATCATAAAATGAAATGATCAAATGTATGTATTTGAACTAAAAAATGTGTCGGATCCATAATCTCTCAAACCTAAATCTTAAGTTCACCTACAAATATTGAAACCGAATCTTATAAAACATGATAAGACTTGTAGAGGTTTTATTTCCCACATCGGTACGAGTTTTTTCTTCAATTCTGATTTTAGTCTCAAAATTGTTCTAACGCCAGCATCTCTTCATTTTAAAAACACCTTCCTCTTTAATCACAATTGATTAAGTCAGGGTGGTCCAACTTTTGTAACCCCAATGGCCAAAGCTAATTAACAGTTTACACTGTGGGCCGAAGATATATTTAGTAATATCATCATTTTATATAGGTCTAAAACAACACTATATAAAAATTATTTTCAATACTTATTTGAATTGTATTTTTGGTTGATAGAATCTTTCAAATTATTCTGCAAAGAAAAAAAGTTTATTTACCTCCCAAAAATGTATTATGAAATATGCAAGAACACTTTCACTAAACAACTTAGCATTATAAATACAATTTATTTGTATCATTAGCTATTTCACATCTGCAACAAAGGATTATCCTTTAGTTTTATTCCAGGATACAGCGAGGACCATATTTTCAGTGAGCGTGGGCCGCATTTGGCCCAAACTGGCCTAAATAGTTCAAAATAATTTTAGCCTTAACATCTTTTTACATGAGTTAAACAACCAAAAGAACAAAACAATATGGTTAATGCATTTATCATGCAAATCTGGATTTTTTTAAGTTGTCAATTTTATTGTAGAAAAATGTTGTTCTAATAATTATGATAGAAAAGAACAGGAAAAAAAAAACAAGTTAATACTGTATATATTTTACAACATAAAAGCAATACTTTAGCAATTATTTTAAAATTCTAAGTTTCAGGAAATAGGCTTATGATGTTTAAATATTTTGAGAAGTTAAAAAGGGGTGATTAAGTGGCAAATGTAAACAACTCTCTAATATCACACCAATTTACTAAAAGGGCAATATTTACATAAGCTAAATGTGTGACTATATTAATTATCTTTTTAAGTCTAATCTTTGGAGTAGGCATTGACCATTATTTAATAAAAAAAATTATATGAGATTATGTTTGTTAATAATGTAAATGTCAACTTAGGCCGGCTTTGTGACTACCGGATAAATATTGCTATCGGGAGGTTAAAGTTAGCGACCAAATAAAGGTCATCAGTCACTTTAATATTTTACTCATATTATTAACGGAATTGATCTGCCAGATAGCTATCTGTAGGATAAATATATTTTTATGCAGAAAATGCAAGGTTTGTACTGTTTTTACTGGTGCGCACATGCGTATAAACCCTGCTGCTACCGCTACAACCTGGCTAATGGATACAATGTTCAACATTTTTTTAAATAATGGTGTCTAAACGAGTGCGAGGAAATAGATAGTGTCACATCAGCGCAGAAGCTAGGTTGTCTTGCAAGTACTAATTTCTGTGTCTGCTAAAATGCAGTCAATAGTTGTGTAAAACGTTTACAAAATTTAATTTATTATACTCACATTTAACTAATTTGTTCTTATATAACTATAAACCTACAAATAGTTGTAAGTTTTTATAAGAGTGTGAATTATGTTCTAACTTTATATATAGTTAGAACCTAGGTATGTGCCTATTAAACATGTGAACCAAGATTTTAACCTGAAAACAGATTTTGATAAGCAAAAGCTCATGAAAAACAATGTGTCACTATGGCAACAACCATTTTAACTTTCTGATAAAAGCTATCACAGGGCCCTGATTTTGATGACATGTCAACATTTTTTTAGTTCATCACATACAATGCTCATTCATACATAAACTCTGCTCATTATCCTAATGTTGTAGAAATGTATATTTCATGGGTCATTTTGGAATTTAAGATCATATTTTCTTGGTTTGTGTCATTTTAAGGTTTTCATGTTGAATAAGTATATTTTATAAAGGCATAGATTCTTTCAACACACAATTGCCGGAATGAAAAGAATATGTAATTAATGAACTGTGTATCTATCCTCTTTGCTTGTTTGGTTGTAAAATACACATTCCTTGTGAGACTGCAACTAGGCTGGAAAGGGTTGTGTTGGAAGGAGGTAGCTATTGCTTCTAAAGCAGATATTTGAAAATCAATGTTATATTTAACAGAGCAAAAGTTTGGTTGTTAAAGTGTTTTCATTGCATTTTACATATAGAAAATGCGTGTTTGATTTAGTCTTGTGCATTTATTACACATTTTTGTTCATATTTTTAGGTCATTTTTTGACAGTAAAAAGTATATTTTTTGAATCTTTAGGTAATTTTATAGTTCAATTTTTGATCATTTTTAGGTAATCAAAATCTGGGCCCTGGTTATCAGGTACTTAAGCTTCCCGATAAAATTATGATGGATAAATACAATTTATCTGGCAGATAGATGCTATTTAGCAGCCATAAGACGCACTACTTTTAAGTTATCCACCAGAGAGAAATATTTATCAGCCAGATTAATATTTATCCAGGAGTCATAAGACCTGCCCTTTATAATATTATTGCCTTATGGGGCACGACAATCATATTTTTTTAAATGTTGGCACTCAATATAACCAGTAAACTCTATCCATGTGCAATCCTACATACCTTGGGTACTTCCACAGCATTTTTCTTGGGTCTTTGCCGTCTATTTTTATCCTTCCCGCTATCGCCTTCTGCACCACTCTCTCTGTCACTCGCCCTTTTCTCTCCTCCCTTCCTCTTCTTCACAATGCGCTTTATGCGAAACATTGAGGGCAATGTGACATCGCTAGGGATTTTTACACCTCCTTTTGTAATCATACAATATTTTTTAAAGTCCTGAGCTAATTTGTCCAACTCAGCCAAAAATATTGGATCTAATTTGAATGTTTCTGCCCGATTTAATTTTAGTTTTTTCTTTCTTTTCTTGTGTTTATGATGAGACACACCAAGAGGAAGCCCCAATATCCTAGGAAATGGCCGAGCATTTACAATACTTTTTACAGGGGCCTTCACCTTTTCCAAAGGGATATGTTTTTGTTTCCCAGCAACAGGAGCTAAAGGCACATCCCCCCCTCCTGGTTCATCCTTTCTCCTTCTGCCCTTTTTCTTCTTCTCTTCACTCAAAACTGGTTTATGTTTGGCTGATCCTTTTGTTCTTGCAGCCGATTTGGCCACATCTGCGATGGACATGGGATATTCTGTTTTTTTGGTCACTTTTACATCTGAATCACTTAAAATGACACAGCTTTGTCTAACCTCTACATCTTCTGAGCTTATTTTCTTCTTAGAATCCTTCAGGGGAGCTCCTATAGGAAGATTTGGTTCTAATACTGGCGGGACTTTTTTGGGCCGGCCAGGACCTCTTTTGACAGGTACTACAAGCAATGGAGAAGGTGTTGGACGAGATTCATCACAACTATCTGTTCCAGATACTAACATAACATTTTCCTGTTCTCTCTGCTTCTTCCCCGAGCCTTTAGGTCGACCAGGTCCCCTGTGACCTCCTCCCCTACCTCTTGGAGGCCTCCCAGGACCTCTTTTGACCACTCCTTGTTTTAATTCCTCCCCAGGAACTAGCACGGGAAGTGGAGGACTCCCATCTCGACGAGGGCTAGTTGCAGGAGATAACATTTTTTGAGGTACACCACCTGGGGAGTGCACTGCAGGGTTAGAAGAAGGAGAACAAGATTGATGAATTGGCGAGCCTGCTACTGATTGGATCCCACTGTCTGGCGAGACATTTGAAACAGAACAATCTAGTCTCATGTATGCTTCTAGTTCTGGTATGCACTTGTTTGTAACAGAAGATTCCCCTTGGGCTGAGGCCCCTTCAGGAGTCAATACTTCAGTCTTCCTTGCCAATTTGGGAGGTCTGCCCCTTTTACGCTTTCTTGGTTCCTCTCTTTTCAGCCGTGGAGCTCCAGACTTGTGTTCAGAAAATGTTGTGCCAGTACTTTGCAAAGATAAAATCTCTGTCTTTTCCACAAACTGTTGCAGAAGTTTTGAGGCGTAACCATGTGTACTTCCGTCTTCTCTGCCACTTTCACCCTCACTAGAACTCTCCCCTCCCCCTTCAGCACCCCCTTCACTATCCAAGTGAATTCTCTTGATGGCTTCGGTGACCACTTGCTCCGGGAGTTCAACATCGCTTGAAGACTCATTTGTGGCGGCAGAGCGGGTTTGTTGGGGCTTGTTATTGTTATTGTTATTGTTAGTATTGGCTGCACTGCTTTCCCCCACTGTAGCAGATGCCTTGCCACTCTCAGAGCTCATGTCCTCAAAGCCGTCGAATGGGGGACAAGGTTCATCGTCTTGGTTCCCTGGCGTAGTCAGATCTGGCAAGATGGCAGCAAGGTCCTCTTGATTTATCACCTACAATAAACAGTTCACAATATCATTAAAAGAATGAAAGTAACAATGCAGATTGAAATAAATAAAAAAATAAATTTGTTCCAGTAGTCATCACAAACTAAATGTTATTAGACAAGAGTTCCTAATAGTTGACAATATTACAGTATTTATATTAAATGTAAGGGTACAGGTGTAATATCAACTTTATGTACCTGCAAGTGTTCAGAGATGGCCATGTTTTCTTGTTCCATATGGCCCAACTCCTGTGCGAGCTGAGATATCTCCTCCTCACTGCAAGTACTGTCTGAGTCACTATGAGGGCTTGAGGGGTGCGCAGCCCTTTGCTGGGGTGAGGGGGGCCCACCACGCTGCCCATAAAGAACTCTCCCAGACACCTGCAACAATAACAAAATAATAATAATCGGGACAAATTTTTAACATTTTAGTTACAATTTCCTAGAAAGCAATTTGAATGCAAAGAATGAAAATTTGGGTACTACCCAAAAGTATTCGGTAACATCTTTTCATGTCACATGTCAACATGGATGGTTGTATGGTGTTCTGCTGATAGAGAGTGATAGTGTACAATGTTGAGCAATTAGACAACAATGTTGCTATAATAACTTGTTTATACAAAAAAGGTTAGAATATGGATTGTAGCAATTGATGTTTTGTTCTCGTTGGTTTAGTGAGATTAGTATAATTTTGAAACACACAAAATGTTTAAAAATCCACCATATATAACTTGGCAAGACAACAAGGATTTTCGATAAAGATTGCTAGCTTGGGATGACCATTGACTTGGGCTAGCTAAAATAATTTTAGCTTATCCCAAGCTAACAATCTTTTTGGGAAATCATTGTTGTCTTGCCAATTGTCTTAATTAATAAGAAACAGAAAAAAATTATGATGCCAGTGCAAGAGATTAGAGCCGAATTGGTGTTATGTCTGACGAGTTATGAATAAAAGTAAAAAGGAGTCAATGTGTGTTGCAATCTTGAAGAATATTTTCAGAATCATCCTAGATTCCTTTTTAAAGTCATAAAAACACAGAAAACCCAGTCTGTGGAGTAAATACGCCAAGCCTTTGACTCCCCTATTTTTCTAGTGTCCGACAGCCAGCGACCCAGCGCCGGTCGCCAAACTCCGTGAGAAATCAGACGACCGGTCGAATGACTTTGACTCTTTCATGAATTGCTTAAGTATATTAATTAGTAAAAACAAATTTAATGTCATAAAATGCTCCAATATAGATGACTTCATGGGAAGCTTCTTTGGTATTGTTAATTTATATTTGAATAAATTTGTCAATCAAAATCACAAAAATTGATCCTAAATAACAAAAGCTTATAAGATTAAAATGATAAATTTACCATGTGTTACTGTAATATTATAAGTTTTTATTTTGACGGCGGCGTTGGAGTTGACACGTGTTTACAGACATCAAATTCGACTCTACCAAAAATTACTTCCGGCTTCGACCCCACGGAGCTGGATAACGCACAAGAGATTTTGTTCTAGGAATGAAGCAACAATCATTTAAGTGGGAAATTTCACTTGATCATCCCGCTTGAAGGCTCAACACATTCAATCAGACATTTAACATCTACTGATAATGTTCTTAAACAATGATACCACCCATACCAGTGTTAAACTACATATTGAGGTACTAAATTGTCTTGAAAAGGATGTCAAACAAAAATGACCTAAAAACAAACGGCTGGCTAGGAATTGGTTTTGTATCATGGACTGCTCGTCCAACACAGAATAAAACTGTTATGGTCCTCTCTAAGGAATGTGGTTGTTTAATATTTTGTGTATTGGATCTATATTGAACTTAATAGACCGATGAGTAAATGAAAGGACCGACGGCTTTACTTCCCCTCCAAAGTAAGTTGTGCTTCGGATTTTTATCACTCAAGAAATATCCAATAACCCTGGCTGGGTTTGAGCCCATGAACATTGGGTCTTGAGGCAATCACTTTAACCCAAGATCAAGGTCGACAATATATTTATAAAATAGACAAGCGAGCCTATTTATTCATGAGTGAATTGGCTTTTTGGAAGGCTTAGAAAGGAGTAGTAAGCTACTGACACATTTAAAAACATATAGGAAAAAGTCTATAGAATTGTTTTGATGTCATCGACAATCAACATCTTTATTTTTTCATTTCAATGACTAACTTCTATGATTAAAAACTTGAAGATTTAAATTTAGACACAGAAATCATACTGAAAAATCTAGTTTACTCAGATCAAACACTACATGTAACCAGAATCAACAAGTTCATATAAAGAATATGTCATAAGCAAGTTAAAGATTGTAAACAACAATGCTAACTTTGTGCTGTTTTTACCCTTTCATCTGATGTTTTCTACAAAATAATCACTCACAAAAATAATATATAAAAATAAACAAATGGTAAACTATTTTGAAACGCCAGCACCTCCACAGAAATAGTCTCAATAACCTACTTACAGGAAATGATTCAACCTAACCTCCACAGTGCTAAACTGTTGAAACCAAAATGCTTTGCTGCTTTGCAGATAAAAATATTGCATGATTCAATCTAAAAGATGTGCTACAAACATCCAACATCGAGATAAACTTCCCCCCCTTTTTAGTAAATAAAGTTTATTTTTTAATTGCTTCTTTATCTCGACAGATGTGATATATTAAAAAAAATGTATTGTTGGTAAGCTGATGGGAACGTTTCATGGATTACAACATTTGACCCGACTGGCCAGTCCGGTCCGTGGTGTTGTTTGGGTCGTTGTTGCGCCCTCCCCGGGGCACAGCTCAAGGAATGCTGTCTCAAGACAGGGGCAATCACATCTGTAAACCTGCCAGGGAGGGGCCACACCACACGTGTGTGTGTGTGTGTGTGTGTGTGTGCAATTACTGAGGGCAGCGAGGGGTGAAAAATACATCAAACTACACTAGAGCAGTGGGATCACCAAAAAAATACACAGAGGTTCAGAGGAAGTGGGACCTCAAATAATTAGCATTTAATTTCATTTTTTTAAGTGAAAATAATTGCTGCATGAATAATGTATTAGCGCTTGGTGTATATTAGTTATATATTAATTTTATATTAAATTTAAATTCAGTAGGCCCGGGCCTAGTAAATGTTACTAGTAGATAAAACATCTAGCCCAGCGGTTCTCAAACTTTTTTTAGATTGTACTCCTTGGCCATGACTAAAAGCTTAATGTAACCCACTCCCCAAGATAAAAAATTTCAAATGACAGGATTTAAAAAATATGACCACTTGGTAAATTATTGATTTATATAATCTAGTGGGAAAAAATATCTGTAGTCAAAATATGTCAAATGTGACAAAGCTAGTTAGAGAGAATCCTACTGCTATAGTCTTAATCTAATCTCTTATTGAGAATCGTTATGATCAGTTAAAAAACATAATTTAACTATACAAAGTTGCATGCATTTCCTTCAAAAATTCGTTCAAATATAAATAAAAAAAGTAAACATAAACACAATATTTTCAAATCAAAATTTTTAATTGTAATTCTGGAGCTGATATATTATGAATCCCTAAGTTTTTCAGTGGGAGGGAGTGGCTGCATGGCTTGGCACAATTTTTTGATGTCTGGTTTTCCAGTTGAGACTTTCAAATGTAGGTCCGGCTCCAAATTTAACCTATTGCGGTACTTATTTATAGGTACACCATGGATGAAAAACCACTCTCACAGAGAGATGTTGTTGAGAAAGACCTAATAAACTGCTAATGAAGAAGGTGTCAGGTAGAGGAATGAAAATTATCAAGAATCGGATTCCAAATATGAGAAAAAGAGGAATGGAAATAACCAGATAACGGTAATTGCCAACAATTAGGGTTTTCCCTAAGTCCCCTGTTATTTTAGAAATTTTCGCTTGAGAGCTGCTCGCGTACCCCCGGAGGTCTGCGTACCCCAGTTTGAGAACCACTGATCTAACCCTATGTACAAACATGACCATCATATTTTGTTCAACCTACTCTGAAAATGTAAAGTAAATATAAGTGCATTTGCGTGTAAAGACAATGAAAAGCGTTTAGTCAAAAGAAAAAACTCAATCCGGAAATCCAGACTAGTTGAGGCTGACCTTTAATCTGCATGTCCACCGATACGGGTGACCATGTTTTACACACCCTTTGCAGCAAAGTCAATCAATGAGTCGCTCATCAAACAAAATCACACAATTTTTGTGCCACAGAGATTCTAATTATTTAACCTAAATTATAGGGGTTGGAAAATAAGTTTAGAGGAAATTAATGGCATCGTTATGGAGTGTGTGTGGAAAAGCCGAAGTGAAAATCGCAGGTGAAAAACCACCCGCCAAAACTCTAGTCTCAACCTCAGAAAAGGACAATGACGATCCAAGTGCAAAGTTAAACCAACGGCGTGGACTGCATGGCCACCAACACAAGTAAAATCTCACAAGGTAAGTTAATCAAAATTGTATTTAAGGCAAATGTACTATGATACAAAAGGTAGGAAAACCCACTCATTTCGACTTTGTTAGCGCAAAGTTGTCAAAATGTTGTAAATCACTACAATAAATAGTATATTATTATAACAACAAACTTTAGTGAACGCGTGGTTCAAGCTGCCACCCTCGCGATAGACTGTACCGGCAATTACGGGGAGGTCGGGATTTGAATCCTGGTCGGGCGTATTATCGGGTCGTGCTTGGTGGTAGAACATTGGCGCTCCAAGCCAAAGGTTCCGGGTTCGATTCCCATGTTCAGGTACAATTTTTCCCTCCACGCAAATGCGATACACTTACCCTAAATCCAACCTAACCTCATTCCTAGCCCGAATTGTGCTATAAAATACTTTTCTTATTACAATCATTGTAGATATGCACTATTTATACACAACGTTACTCTAGCAAGCAATTTAACTGTGGTCGACAACAAGCATGAAGGTCTCTGGTTCGATGCTGAGTGTATCTGACGATGATATCCAATCATTAGATAATTATCTATAACTCTACTGGGCGAAATGATGTGTTTGGAAGGGTGCAAGATACAATGTTACATTGAAACGGGCCCGACTAACCTGTTCCCGGTGAATTGACGACCTCCATGCACTCCACACTACACAGACTAATGAACGCGCGCGCGAGAACCGAACCACGGTGGCTGGCGTGGCGTCCGGCCGGTGGTTAATTAATCGCGCAACGGACCACCTGGCCCGCTCACCGCCTGACGCTACAAACGAAACAACACCGCCCGGCACAAGTTTTGACGCGAGGCCACCCTCAAAACTATGACATGAAGGACTAGGACGCAGGGTTCGTGCCCAGCCGGTAGCGTTGAGGGTGAACATTATATCAACCGTATTGAGACCCTGAATCAATTGTAATGAGACCCTGAATCAACTGTATTGAGACCTCGAATCAATTGTAATGAGACCCTGAATCAACTGTATTGAGACCTCGAATCAACTGTAATGAAACCTCGAATCAATTGTAATGAGACCCTGAATCAATTGTAATGAGACCTCGAATCAACTGTATTGAGACCTCGAATCAACTGTATTGAGACCTCGAATCAATTGTAATGAGACCCTGAATCAATTGTAATGAGACCTCGAATCAACTGTATTGAGACCCTGAATCAACTGTATTGAGACCTCGAATCAACTGTAATGAGACCCTGAATCAACTGTATTGAGACCTCGAATCAATTGTAATGAGACCCTGAATCAACTGTATTGAGACCTCAAATCAATTATAATGAGACCTCGAATCAACTGTATTGAGACCTCAAATAAATTATAATGAGACGTCGAATCAACTGTATTGAGACCTCAAATAAATTATAATGAGACCTCGAATCAACTGTATTGAGACCTCGAATCAATTGTAATGAGACCCTGAATCAACTGTATTGAGATCTCGAATCAACTGTAATGAGACCTTGAATCATCAATAGTGAGACGCTGAATTAGGTGTAGTGACACCCACCTCGATGGGCTTGTTGGTTGAGGAGTAAATCTCGTGTGTCCCGTATGTCGACTACCCGAAAGTCAGGGTCCTTATTTATGTTTCTCTTATTTTATGTCCACATCAAAAAGACTCTAGATATAATTATAATAGTTCAATTATTCACAACGAAACTAAAATATTTCTCTTTAGAGCTTTGTGGACAGCTTTCTAAATCGTTGAGAGCTTAGTCTGGTGTGACTGATAGATGGTGGTTTAACCCCTCCAGACAATACGGCCCAGGGCAGGAGTAAGAGGCCCTTAGTCCACCGACAAACCATCGAGGGCAACCGGTCACTTACTTTTTAAGTTGCCCCGTTTCTCGTCCACACAAGAAACTTATTTTCTATCAGTCGCAAGAATGTCGTCGTCTGATGGGGACCTGGTTGTTGGCTACATGTACTTAAAAGCTCATTAAAAGGTCCGGGAACAATTTTGGGTTCATCCGGATTTTTGAGGGGGGTGGGGGCGAAGTAGTTCAAAATTGCCAGTGATTTCAGGGATCCTGCTAAGTTTAAACCAAACTACCGTGAAGCAGTCACCCAGAAGTACAGCTCCGCAAGTGCACACCGCGCCACAACGAATGGGCGACCAGCATGTTTGTTTGGTCTTCTTGCGATGTATCGCCCAGCGCTAAAGTCGTCGTCTCCTCGGTGGGCGAGTGAAGCATTGTTTGAAAGCAAAAGTTGCCTAGATGAGTGCTTGCTTGATCTCGAGTGATTAATCGCTTGGTTTTAGTCTTCTCTGTGGACGAAGGGCCCTAAGGGTCACATTTATAGTCTTGCCTCGGGAGTTGGCTAACTACTAATCTAGATTATTTTATTATTAATATTATTATTAGCACCACGTCTTACTACCCGTTCGGGTTATACACACTTACGCTAATGTGTAATGGTAGGGTGATTGTGAGATGAAATGGAGGACCTGCAGTTTAACGTGGAATCCGAACCACGGTGGAGGCCTGGCATTCCTCACATTCACAAGATGTCTTGTCAGAGGTGAAGGAAGGGTTTTGTAATCAGATAAATCTGTGCCGGGACCGAGGATTGAACCCCGGATCCCCAGCACAGAAGTCCAACACATTACCCCTAGACCACCAGGNGTAATCAGATAAATCTGTGCCGGGACCGAGGATTGAACCCCGGATCCCCAGCACAGAAGTCCAACACATTACCCCTAGACCACCAGGTCACTGACCAGTCAAATGAAGATATGTACAAGGATATTCAGGTCTCCGGGTAAAACGTTATATAGATTGCAAGAGAGTGAGCAGTAAATTGGCGCTGTATATACCTGAGGGGTAGGCAACTAATCACTCTTCAGGACATGACAAGTGGAGTAACTATAGCTCATACAAACATGGTTGGTGACAGCTAGAAAAAGTTACTGTGTGTTCATTCGTCAAACCATATGATCTGCAAGACCATGTGTCGAGTTGTTGTCACTTTTTGCAGTCATAACTTTCACAATAAACAATTAGCTTTTAATTTATTTTATTTTAACAGTTTTTACAGTATTGAAAAACAAACTTATGAAAATAACCGTTTGGATGTTTCTTTTCTGTGGAAACGGCATTTGTTATCCTCTTTTAAAAAAAATGCTTTACAAACGAGAGCTCCCAAGCTTTAAGCCCCGTCCAGACTTGAACAGAACAACGAACACGAACATGTTCGTTGTTATGTTCGGCCCCGATCCACCAGTTGTCGGTTTTTGCCCGTCGCATCTAAGGATGTTCGTGTTCGGCCTTGTTATAGTCTGGATGCCTTAGCCAACAATTCCACGAACATAGAGTCATTGGCCGGACAGCAGCGGAGTCGCGTGTGTGTTTTGATTTTTGTAAGTCTATATATATCTTTTTGACAAATGTATTTCTTAGTGTATGTGTTGAATTAATAATAATTATTATTTTTATCTCATAATTTTAGCATATTGTAGAACAATATAGTGGTCAAAAGAAGTGGAAGTTAAACTGATAAGAGCTCTACAAGTCACACCAGGTAATGTGGACACCTAAAAGTTAAGATCACTATAATAAAATAAAAAATAGTATGCGTGGAGGAGATTGGAGCCGTGATGGACAGGGATGGGAACGTGTGCAGTAAAAAATGGAAAGTAGGTTAGTCGCCCTTAGAAAGGAAAAATAAAAAATTACCATCGGTACAAGAAAAGTTAAGAATTTATATACAAAATATCATATATATGTATATATATAAAACTTTTTTGTAGGTTAAATATGCGCTTGACGTCGGTGAGAAAAATACGCCCTAATAGGGTACTTAGGGACAACTAACCGCTCAGGTTATATACCTATGTACTAATTACACTAATAGGCTAGGGATGAGATAAGTGTAGTTTAGAGAACGTGCACCCATATTTGCGTGGATAGCGTAGGGAAACCATTTAGGAAGAATCCCTTCACTGCACTCAACTGGGATCGAACTCTGATCCATCCATCCTCAGCAGTCTAGTGTAATACTAGAGTGACGCCTTAGACCTTGCAGCCACCGAGGCGGGTAGAGGTAGCAGACGAAGCTATTTTGCAATAGCTGCCCATTTGAAAACCAATATAGTTCATAAACGATTTATATCATTCCTGATTCTCCCCAATAACTTAACTACCAAATAGGTGACCTGGTGGTCTAGGGGTAAGGTGTCGGACTTCTGTTCTGGGAGTCCGGGGTTCAATCCTCGGTCCCGGCACAGATTTATCTGATTACCAAACCCTTCCTTCACCTCTG